>DWRH01000146.1:0-12398 GCA_022318365.1 Anthoptus insignis
GGTTAATAAGTCGCAGATAGAATAAAGTTCATTTGTAGGAAATCTATAAGGTTTAGAGTAAATTATTTTAAGTAGGCCGCGTTGAGCTCTTTCGACATTCAGAACTTTGGTTTTTGAGGCCCCACCCCATATTGGTATACAGTAATTTAGAATAGATTGTGCTAAAGCTAAGTAGGTTTGATTTAACAGTTTTGGTGGAGCGACGTGGCGAAGGGTTTTAAATATCCAGGTTAGTTTCCGAATCCGACTATTGACATACTCGGTCTGTGTGTGCCAGGTTAGTCGATGATCTATAAACACTCCCAAATATTTGGTAGATGAAACTCTTTCAAGTGTATCGCATGTACAGTTTAATTGATAATTTAAATTGCAATTATGTATTTTTAAATTGTAATTACTATTTGGTTGGGTTTTATTATTAATAGAGAAACAAGTATAGTTGGTCTTGCTCGTATTGAGCGTGAGAAGGTTTAACCTTAGCCAGTTTGACACTTTCTTAAGACCCATTTCAGCAGTTTTAAAAACGGAGTTCCACGAAGGTCCTGCGAAAACTAGCGCTGTATCATCCGCATACGAGATTATCTTTCCTCCTTCTAATGATAGGTTACTAAGCTCGTTTATATAGATTAAAAACAAAGTTGGGCCAAGTAAACTGCCCTGGGGGACCCCAAATAATACCTCCAAATCCTCGCTTATATAATCTTCGATTTTAACTCTTTGTTTTCGTCCAAGTAGATAACTTTTAAATAAATTAAGGGGGGTTCCACGGATCCCTATGTTTTCAAGTTTTTGAATAAGAATGGTAAGTGAAACTGAGTCAAAAGCCTTTTTAAGGTCAAGGTAGACAGTAATGCATTTTTTCCCCTCGTCAAGGTGTTGAGTGATTAAGGATGTTAGTGATAAAACGGCATCTTCAGTTGAAAGACCACATCTGAATCCAAATTGGGAGTCTGAAAGAATTTTAAGTTTCGCTAAGTATTTTGTAAGCCGTGTATGAATTAATTTTTCAATAATTTTTGATAAAGATGTTAAAACCGAAATAGGCCTATAATTACTGACATCGTGTTTCTTACCATTCTTATAAACTGGGGTAATCTTAGAGAGTTTAAATAAATCAGGAAATACACCCTTGTTAAAACATAGATTTGTTACGTGAGTAATTATAGGTATTAGAGTATATTTGGCTAGTTTTACAAATTTAGTAGGAATGTTATCCCATCCAGGGGCACTTTCACTCTTTAGACTCATAATTACCTTCTCAACTTCTATTTCATCAGTTTCTATAAGAGCAAAAGAAGAACAATAGTTATTTGAGTTGCCAACATTGATTGACTTTTTACTATTATCAATGGGGTTATTTGCCAAGAGATTGTGAGCAAGTGTTTGGCCAATTGTAGCAAAATAGTGATTAACGAAGTTAATAGATTCCTTTACAGTAGGTTTGGTTTTGATTAATTCTGAGTTTGATGTTTTTGTACTTTTAATATGTGTTATAGTTTTTATTGACTTCCAGATTTCTTTTGGAGACTTGGACTGAGCTAGTAAATTTCTTTCATATTTATATTTTTGTTTCCTAAGTAAATTATTGCAGAAATTGCGATATCTTTTAAATGTGATTTTTAATGTTTCATTTTCAGGGTCTAATCTAATTTTCATTTGCATTCTATTTCTATTTTTAATGCATCTTATTAGGCCAGGCGTTATCCAGGGTTTTAAACAGCGTTTCTGTTTCGAGAAATGTTTTATTTTCTTACTTGATTCAAGTGATTCATTAATATGTAAAATTAATTGTTGGATTATATAATCAGGATCTTCACTTAAAAGTAGGATAGATAAGTTCTTTTGAAGTAAAATCATGTAGGCAGAGTCATAGTCAATAGTTGTATAGTTTTTAGGGCACGACTTGTTAGATTTAGTTTTAGATAAATTAAGGAAAATTGTATTATGATCCGTTACCGTACTATTTAGGATAGCAATATGCGCCCTGTGCTTTTTGTTATTAAATTTAAGCATAAAATGGTCTAAGCAGCTGCTATCCCTTGTTGGAATATTATGTCCAGTCAGTATACCATACATGGCTAACATGTTTAAATAATTGGTCCTATTGTGATCGTTGTCTTGCTTAGGTATTAAATTAATATTTAGATCCCCAGTGATTATTATGTTGCCGTTTGCTTTGATGTTTTCTAAGTGATTATTCAAGGAGTTTATAAAATTTGTTGCATTAGAGTTTGATGGGGAGCGATATATACCTAAAATAGTGTTTCCTAAAACATTTAATTGTATACATGATGCACCATTCAGCTTTATTTCGGACATATGCGGTTTTAGGTGATCTTTTACATAAATAACGACACCGTCATTTTGATTAATATGATTTGTAGTTGCCATAGAAATATAGTTAGGTATATGTGGTAAAAGTTTCCCGGTGCTTAGACGACATTCAGTAAGAACTAGAACGTCAACGTCAAACCCTAAGAATGAGAGGGTGACTATAAAATCATCAAAGTTAGAATAGATACTCCTAATATTTTGTGAGACCACAGTTAAATCAGTTTTATGTATATTAATAAATTGACAAACTTCGTGGGGTTCACATTTTACAGAGTAGGCAATTTCTGTATTGTCTATGTCATTTATCGCATGTAATGTACTATCCATATTTAGTTAGTTGCGGCGGAATTAGTATTTTATCATAATAAGTATTGTGACTTTGGTAGAAAAGAGGTCGATAGGAGTTATAGTAAGTTATTGATTTGGTAGCATATAATAAAATAAGCATATGTATTAGTGTAAAATAACCATAATATATAGACGAGGAGGCAAGGTACATTACTCGTGTTAGTTTAATCTTTTTATTTATGTCTATGTGTATGTAAAGATGATGAGTGACTGTATTTATTTTGTGTATGAATTGAGTTATTTTAGCATCTATTTTATAATTGGGTTTTACAATTTCAATTAGAGTAGGACGGTACAGAATTAAATAGTAATTACATAATTCAGCATGCGTTATACAGTTTGTATAGAAATTATTTATATGAGTTCTCCATATATGACATGAGTGTATACAAACAATACAGATTATAAACTCGTATAGTAGATTAGATACAATCGATGTGTTGGTTATTAGTAATTCAAAATTGATAGTTAATTTTAATACCTTACATTTTAGCAGAAATAAGTGAATTTTCCATTTATTATAGTTTATTGGAGTGTAATGACGATAATATATAAAGAGTCATGCAGTCTCACTACCGAGTTCCTGGATTTGCGCCTCACTCTTTATTAATTTAATAGCAGTGTTGTCGTCCTTCCTCAGATAAATCTTTCCGTAAGCAGTCCAACAATACTTATACAGTTTTCGCTTTACGAGTTCTCGTGCCAAGAAGTAAAGTCGAGCTCCTTTTGCAGTCAATTGACTTGAAAGATAAATAGGTGTATCCTCTGAGGTCCGAAACCCAAGGTGCTTGGCACAAAGTTTAGTTTTTTGTTTAACATTGAAAGCTTTTCCCAGTCTTAGCATTTCATTTTTTAAAAGAGTGGATGAGGTTTCAACGACGATCGGTGTATTTTTTACAGACAAGTCTTTTCCCCGGACACGGTAGATGTCCTTTATATCGGAGTTTTTCATATCACATCCTATGTTGTTAGAGAGGCAGACGACCATTTCTACTAGGTCCGATTTGTCTTCATTTGGCCGTTTAGGTACGTTTTTTATTTCAAAGTTACACTTCTTATGATCCTGTTGCATCGTTTCAATTTTGTTTTCTAACAAAGTAATGTACTTTCGGTCCTCAGTGGCCTTTCCTTCCAGTAACTCTATTTTTTTCCTGAATTCCTCATTTTGAGAGGTCAAAAACTCCAAGGTTTGCTGTATATTTTTATTAGTTTCATTTAACATCGCTAGCGCTGCGTTGTTACTTTCAAATCCCTGTTTTTGCTCGCTAATTACGGACGATATCATAGATTTTATTTCTTGTCTGAGATCTCTTATTTCAGAGCTGTAGTCACTGACTGATTTGGCCTTTACTCGCTCTGATACATAGTTTGGTGGCGTTAAGAAGGACTGATGCTCTCCTTGCTGTTCTGTGATTGATAGATCAACATCCATTGTAATATTTTTATTGCGTCACTTATAGCATAGATAAGTATATACACTAATAGATAGCCAACTCTCCTTCCCTTGTTTGGCTAGTGCTACCATCTAGTCACCAAGCTCGGTACTTTTTCCTAATCATGTAACCTATAGATACGTAGCTATACGACACATCTATACATTATAATATATATTTATATTACCTCGTTGTTAATGTCTTTTTAATTTTTTTGTTACATTCGACTATAGGTTACTGATTCATTATTATAATGATTGATAACATTTTCTGCGCGCTAATACTTGCCATTTATTTTGTAATTATTTCCAATTTAATAGGATTATTAATAGTTCGAAATCCATGTAATAAGGCAGAAAAACTGAAAAATCATCGTATTAATTTATCAACTACCCTGTGTCGATTGTAACAATGGCGATTAAATAAAACTACTTACATATCCAATTAAAGTTTATTTACAGGTCATTACATTGGTTCTTAATACCTATTTTATCTAGGACTGGTGCAAAGAAATAAATAATATATTAACTGGCAAAAATACGCATAACGACACAGGTATTATAAAAAAATCTGCTTTCAATTTTAATTTACAATATAAAACGAAAAAGAACGTAAGAAAACATTTACAATAACATTCTGTATTTCTTTTTCGTTTTATATTTTAAATAATAATTGAAAGCGAATTTTTTCATAATATCAGTGTCGTCGTAATGCGTATTTTTGCCAGTTAATAAATTATTTATTTCTTTACACCAGTCCTGGATAAAAAATATGACTGATTTTTTTATAATAAATTTTTTAACACTTTCTTTATGCATTAAACAATTTAAGTTAAATGAAACCGTAGTGGCTACAATCAACTCTATGTAGTCGGATATTAGAGGAGATTGACAGTGATTTTTTAATATCCCTAAAGCAATCTCCTCCATATGAATAAAACATTCAAGCAAATGTTTGTTGGGGTAGTGAAGAATGCTTTTATCAGTATTCTTTTTCATATGTATGAATAATGAATATTCTTCTTCACTACCCCCTTCCAAATCGTTTCTGCATGCCTCACAGTCTTTGCTGATTTCTTTGTAAGTAGAACTTATTATCCAGCCACTGCAGTACGCTGCTGCAGCACATTTCTCTAAGTCCACTGGATTTTGGCTTGCTAACTTATCATTTAAATTTGGCAAAATTATATTTAAGTCCTCCACATTGATTGGACAAGGCGTAGCCTGTAGAGGACAGATACCGTTACTGTTTAGCAACAGTTTTAAGTTTTCTAGACAGTAACAGTCATCTGTTTCGCAATTGGCCCCTACCGACTTAGGCGAGACCATATTTGTGATAATTAAAGATTTATAGGAGGCCTCAAATGCCGTTGAGCTGGGCATAGTATTGGTTACCCCATGAGCCCTAATAGCACCAAAAAAATTTTCCAGTGGATCTTGGTTGAAATTACGCAGCAGCAACGATCTAAGACCGACGCTATGGAGAAACTTGCAAATTTGCTCGAATGCTTTTATAGTTTTAATCCAACTTGATATTGATGGCACCACTCCGCTTCCACTACTATTTAAAAATTTCATACTTTTCAGTATGGGTACACTTTTCGCCCATAATTTCCAATGAGGAGATTTGGGCTTTACTGCTGACCTGTAAACTTTTCCTTTACATATCTCACTGTAACTTCCATTTACAGAATCGAACAAATTGTCAAAGAACAATAAAAGATCGGCTGTATTGGTGCTCTCTTGAGGAATACGACCATAACCTGGAAATAAAGAATATTAGTTATTGAAACACATTTAACTCAGATAAAAGTAAAGATATAAACTTTTTTGATAACAAAGTTTCATTTGCATTAATATTGAAGAAAAACATTGTGAGACATAGCAGATTTGCAGGAATAGTTGCTATAATGTTCTTAAAGGTCTGTCAATTCCAAGTCTGGTCTGGCTAATGATAAGTTATGATTATGAAACAGCTATAACAGATTGCTTTGAATTAATACTTACGTGCAGTTAATCCCATGCCAACACTAACTGTCCTACTGAAAACTTGTGTGCAGTATTTAACTTTCATTTTTGGTATTAATTGAGGTATGGCATGGCGTGCAGTTAGTTTAGGCAATAGTCTGACACCTTTGTAGCCTGGTCTTTTTTTATACAGAGCTTCAATATGGCTCCATTTTGCTACTTTCATCCTATTATTTTGTTTATATTGTAAGTCTTTTTTCAAAAGATTATTTCTTATTCCTTTCATTAGTTGAGGAGGGTCATAAATTGGGTATATGGGTTTATTGGATATTTCAAAATACCCTCCTCTAAATTCTTTTCCTTCTCTGATATAATTTATTCTCGTATCCTCTATAAGGGAGTTAATTGCTGCCATATTAGTAGCTCCTTGGTCACACACTGTTGCCAATACTTTAAATCCTGCTTCTAACACCTTCTGAATGACAATTTGAACTTGCCTTTTTAAATTGATCGTTTTTGTTGTCCCAGCGCAGAAAGTAAAGGATACTGGCTGTTTATATTTTTTAAAAATGCCTCTAAGCATGAATACCAATACATGATCAGCAATTACTGTTGTCCGGGATGTACCATCATCGCATAACCCTTTTATCATATCACTCTTCCTGTCATATGACAAATTTGGTGAAATGGCCATCTCATCAAAAATTATTGTGCAATATTTATTTTTTGCAGGCATTTTGGCCACTTTTTTCCTCAAATGTTCGAATATTAAATCATTTATTCCAGGGGATAAAGTAATGTTGGCCATTAGTTTATTTAATGTACTTTTTTTTGGCAAGACACATATTTGGCCGAGTAATCTGTAAGTTTTTGGACTCGGTTTATACAGTGAAAGAGCCATAATTTTTTCGTCCATTGTAAAGCGACGTCCTCTGGGTTCCTTATGAGCTTGCCTAATTTGCATACTAAAAAAAATTTTCGCTGCAGGCGATAAATGTTTTGTAGCGAGCTTGTATGATTTCGAATATGTTATTTTTTGTGCAAGTTTCAATTTTTTCCTTAGCCCAGCCTTCGTTTTTTCATAATTATCCAGCTTTCTTTGAGCTTGCGCTATTTTTTCATGTAAGAGAATCTCCACTCTACTAAGACATGATTTATGTCTAATTGCTGAAAAACATAAATAATATGATTATGGAAATTTGCTAACTGTTCTTATTATAATTCTTATTGTTCTTTCTCACTAGACTGGATTCTTTATTCTAGAATGACTGCTAATACAGTATAACCAAATATGTCAAAACGCTAGTTATATGACTGAGAAATGAACATCCCAAATATATCCCTATCCCAACTTCCACAACATAATATGTATTACTACATAATACAGACTAAATGATTATAATTCATCATTATTTACTGTACTAATGATGACATAATGAAATAATAATAATAATAATTAAAGACTATTACAATTACACATCAAAAATCTATTTAAATCATAATATGTCAATTCTTTGTCATACAATTTACTTACTTTTGTTAACAATATTGTCCTTAGTACTCACTGATGGCTCCAACACATCCATAAACAATGAAGCAGTAGCACTTTCTGATAAGACTGTAAATAAAAAGAAAGAAATAAGAACATTGCACTTCAGATGTACAACAAATTATATGGGTGTTATAATTTTCTTTATGTGGGTATGTATATATTATATATTAATGAACATACATAAAATCATTTACTACTTTAAGAGAGTCATGAGGGTAAAAACCATTAATATATTGAAAATATTTTATCTTCACTATCTTAACACATTGGTACTACATGTTTAAAAGTTGCAGTTGGGCTTAAATATTACATCTGATATAAAATTAAACACTTACTTTCGGTAGAATTACACATTCCAATGAGGTCTGGCTGAGACAGTAGTGGTTGATTCAGATCCAGACCTACTTGCTGCAGTTCAACTACTACTTCATTTGAAGGGCCTGTAATAATAAAAATATATTTTCATAAATACACTTTTGTGGAGATTGAATCTTGTGTTTATCATTATCATCACAGCCTGTTAACGTTGCACGCCGGCTATCGTTTCTTGACTGAAGTAAGAAACTTTTAAGAAAATCCTATCTCCCGCACAAGCTTACACCTCCAACCGGCAGGCGCAAGGTACGTGGATATCCGAGAATCTAATGCGAACATGGATTCAAGATGATAAGATATCGTCTTGAACACTTATAATTTGCGACTATTTCAAAAATGGGGTTTGTTTTGGTGATAAAGACAAGTCCCAGATTTCCAATGGGGCTGTAGTATTTTAATAAACAATACTATATATATGCGTGCAAGAGGACGGGAACAAACCGTCTTCGGCGGCGGCTTTGTTTGTCCCGCCTGCCCCAAAACACAAAAGGATATAAAAACAATAGATCTTACAGCTAAAATTTACAACTACACAGTAATAAAACAAAACAGAATAAACTAAAAATAAGTTCAAAAACAGAACATCTGCTAATTCTACACAATGCAATAATGGTTTTATTGCAGGAACATTCTACAATAGGCAGTTATGATTTCAATGAAAATATTTAATGGATATCTCCATTCTTTTACTGCTATTGTAAATCATTGCCTTAGGACTGCTTGTAAGTACATTATACTCAAAAATATAAGATATTAAGAATACCGTGAGATCTTAACTTTCTGAACAGATGTTGGTAAAACTATAGGCAATACAATAAAACCTATCTAAAATGACCATGGCCTGCCCTGGTGTTCTGTTGTCAATACAGCAAAGAACTGTTCACAGGTGTTCACAGGTGGGCTCTGTTCTCCTTACATTATGTGAGAGATATAGGTATAGGCAATAGTCCACCACACTGGCCAACTTTATAAATATTCCTTAATCCTCACTATGTTTTTTATCACCGTAGCAAGTGATAATTAATTTCTAATATGTATACAACTTATTGAAAACGAGAGATGTATGCCAGGATTAGAACCCAGGACTTTCTGCTTGGAATACCAATGTTTAAACCATTAGACTATCACTTCACATTAGACACCTTCTCAGCTATAAACAGTATAGTTATATAAGGCTAGTTATATCAGAAGAACTCTTACATTGAAAAATGGCAATAGGAGACAGAAGTAATCTAATTCATAAAATAGAACATGATACCTCTTATACTATTGCTGCTTCTAACATAACTATTCTTATTTAAGGTTAGAAGGCCTGCTTTTGTTTCGCCTGGTGAACCTTTTACTTATCCCTTGTCAAGGAAACTGTTTTTCAAAATAAAATAATATCCCGAAATCATCCCTGCTATATAAGCTACATCAATTATCATGTAAGCTATATCAATAACTAATTGATTAAATCTTATCTGCACTAATCCAAACAATATTTAATCTATAGTTATATTATCAGTATCAGATAAAGAATTATTCTAAAGAAGTTTTAAGTACCTGAGAGTTGTAATGTTGGTATGGCTAATCTATTCAGCCTGTTGTTTGGATATTGATAAACAGTTTCAAAATGTACATGACAAATTCTTCTGTTTCTGTATATGTACTCCACATCATCTTCAGGAAGACCAATGTTTGTAACCCATGCCTGGAAACGCTGGCGGTCAGTTACAGGGTTTGGGAATGCATGTAGTACTGCACCTGAAAATGGTTTTATTGTTTGAATTATAATTAAAGTTTTATATATTTTTTACTATAACTTTTAGTACATACATTCTAAATGATAATAATGGTACATAAGTAGTATCTAACACTATCGAATACATTTATGTACCTGTTAGTGCTGGTTAAAACATTAACCTCCATGGTTGGTGGTAGTTAACCATTTAATGTATTCTTTGGAATAAAACTATTGCAAAAAGGATTATGAAGATATAAATGAAAAGCAACAGGGCTTGAATCAGCAACAAGAGAAAGATACGCGCTAATATAGAACTGACTGGTAACAATATACATAAATAATCATAGATATCAAGTAACTCACCTTCCAAAGATTTAGAACTGCAAAAAGAAACACAACAGTTTCTTTGAGGCATGTTGTAGTCTATCTCTCACAACAATTCACTTAACTAATAGAGTCACTTTCTCGAAAACTTCACAAGTCCACAATAGGCTATTGGCGAAATCTCAACGTCAGGACGGAGGAGGATATACACTCTACTCAATTTACCTATCGGAGGAGGCACAAATAGCACAGGGAACTAAGAAAAAGCAGAAAATAATTACAAGAAAATGCGCAAGCACATTACCGGCCAACGGCTAAAATTCTTGTGAATTTGAATTCAAAATTTGAATTGTGTCATAGTCACAGCCATCATAAGTATTGCCATTCTTAATTTTAGTTCACCTTAGAAATATTTTAGTGCACAAAGCACTAACATTAGAATTACTAAACATCTTTAAAAATATTTTATTCCTCGAAAATGTTAATATTTAAGTATTAAAAACGATTTTTTTATCAGAATATGCGTTTGTGCATTAAAATATTCTTTAAAACAAAGTTGTTTGTAACGTAGCAAAATTTTTAATCCATCGTTAGCCGCTGTCTCATTACCTTGACACGACAGCGACAAAGACCGACCGAAAATGAAATTTAAATGAAAATGACATCACGATACCGTTGGTATAATGCGACAGGTGTATTGATCGGTCAAATAAATTTTCATATAAAACATGCACCCGCTCCTGTTGTTAAACGTTACAAACGTTGTGCGTTTGTTACGTTGTGTTGTTGTAATGAGACAGCGATCATCCGTGGTAATTCGAGTTTTGTTTTTTTTTAATGATACAATTTATTTGTAATTACCGGACGAATAAGCTTTAAGTAATTCATTCATATGGCAACCGTAAATTTATTCCGCCTATTTGTAAATATGCAAATTAGATGTATTTTCATAACAGCGGGGAGTATTATTGTAGCAGACAACACTGAAACAATTTGAACTTCGTTTGTTACGTCTAGGAATTTTTATAAAATAAAAATGTGTTTTATTGTTTATTATCTTTGAAATACCTCAAATTTCTTTTATTTAACAGTATTAATTCATAATCTCATAAACTTATTCAGTTTACAAATTTATAATAATTAGTTTTACATATTTTTGAACGTAAAATATGTTAAGAATTCCTAATGGTAGTACTGGTAATATTAGTTAGATGGCGCTGTAGACCAAATTTTTTTGTTATATAGAAGAAACACTAGCATGCTGAAAATAAAAACAAAGTAGGCACTTACCTCCTAGGCTCTTACCTATTTTGTAAACTACTATATTTATTTTTAATCAATCAATGTTTCTAATATACATAAATAAACCCTGAAATCAGACATCAAAAACACCCTTTTACAGAGGTCATCGTAAATTCGTAATAACTTATAACAATTGAAATCAAAAGCAAACCATGACCGAACTTCGACGTATGGTGCGTAATACTTTTGCTTTGGAAAATAGAAATTGAAAAATAAAATATATTTTTAATAATAATTTCCGTAATTTCACTTAATTTTCAGGTATTATCAAGCTTCAAAAAATTGCACCGAACACGAATGAAGGTGTTTGCTGGTGATGAAAGAACTCTAACTGCAGCGAGATTAAAGATTAATGAAGAATATAGTAAAAATAAACATGTCGTTAACGAAGAAGCAATAAAAGCTGTAATAATAAAAACCTAATTTGAGTGATGTCTTTCAGCCCCGGATCATGGAAAAGGTAAACCTGGGCCTATGCGCCCAGGTTTATGGGGTGTTTGCCACCAGGGTATGCCCTGGCCTTCACACGCGGCAGCTGCACCCCGCCGCACCCGCAGCTAACGCTTTAAGTTCATCAGTGAAGTAACAATGACTGATGACTGAACTGATATTGATTATTATTAAATATAGATGGAAGGGGAGCATTATTTAACTATTGCCTCATTTAAAAAAAAAGATCCGGGGCTGATATCCTATTCTCATTCATGCTATTTACAGCACTCTAAATTACAGATGATCAAATATGGGGAAGATGTAGAAAGTGAATTGAGAACCCAAGTTATTCAAGCTAAGGAAGTCCGTCCTGGAGTATTTGGTAATATATTTTTATAAACTATAGTGGTAAAGAAACAAAAGCGGTACAAGATTAGATTCCTGGCATTCATTTATGAGAGACAAATGTACAGTTTTTGCTTATAATTAGTGTTTGATGTAGATTTTTTAAAGTGATAAGCAGACAAACAAGGAGTCAGAACACCTGACAGTAAGTGATCACTATAAGATCATAATAAAATTAATTTATTATCATTAAGATTATG
>DWRH01000147.1:0-12350 GCA_022318365.1 Anthoptus insignis
CCTGTTTTTGACTATGAGGTGATGATATCACCTCTATTCAGGTGGCCAAAATCACTATGCCACTACACGGATGCCTTCTTGTGAGTTAAAGTCACCATTTTGAGGAAATAACATTACTCTCCATTCTGGATACTTGTAGTGGCCAACAAAATCTGGCCACTACTTTAGCGTCTTCCCAGAGCAATTGCTCTGCTTCATTTGGTGTCATACTCCGGTAAATAAAGAAGTGCTTTGTCAGGAATAACCTCAGCAACTTACTCCAGCGCGCTGACCAAACCCGTGATCAGCGGGTCGCGCATCTGGAAGAGGCTGATAAGGTTACGCACCGCTTCACCGCTGCGAGTATCGGACCAGGCCAGCGACAAAGGTGAGGGCTGGCGCGGATATCTGATCGGCTTAGCGACCAACGCGCCGCTATCCAGATAAGTTTGGCACAGGTGGCGCGGAAGGAAACCGATCCCGATACCGCGCAGATGACATTCAAGCTTGGTGTGTAGATCCGGCACCTTGATCTCCTGCTGGCCGGACAGCAGCCAGGCGGTACGTTTGGCCAGATGGCGTGCGGTATCTTCGACGTTGATCGCGGTGTAAGGGCGCAGCTGCGTTTCGTTGAACGGTCCGGCGGCCGCGGCCAGCGGATGTGCAGGCGAAATGGCGAATACCCACTCGATCTTGCCCAGCGGCAGCACCTTGATGCTGTTTTCCAGTGATTCAGTGCCTGCGGCGCCGATCGCCAGATGGCAATCCTCATTCAGCAGCGCTTCCCATACGCCCATGTACACCTGGCGAGAAATGTGGAATTGGGTGAACGGGTATTTATCGTGCAGGTGAGTCAACAATGCAGCTACGGCGGCAGCGTCATACAGCAGGTTGTTGATAACGATATTCACCTGATGTTCTACGCCGTCGTTGATTTGACGCAGTTCGCCCGGCACGGCATCCAGCCAGGAGTGCCACTGGCGGCAGCGTTCCAGCAAATACTCCCCGGCTGGCGTCAGGTTAACGGTGCGGGTGGTGCGGATAAACAGCTTCGTCCCGACGTTTTCTTCCAGCGTTTTAATGCGGTAGCTGATGGTAGCCGTGGTTTTATGCAGCAATTCTGCTGCGCGCGAGAAGCTTTGGCATTCGGCAACTTTGATAAACGAACTGATAGCTTCGTGATCCAGCATGTAGGGTCCTTGGCTGACACCGCTTTTACGGTTGTGGGTGAGAAGAATCTACTGATGTTACGGCGTGATAGGCAACGGTAAAAGCCAACCCTATGATCCGGGTCACAGAATCATCCGATAGCGATGAACCTACACCACCACATTTTAATCAGGTTGCCTTTTAATTCATTAAGTTAAGGCAAGTAATATCGTTCTTCAATGATAACCTGTGCAGAGGCTATTTTGCCGGAAAAATCCCCCTGATAAAATGTGGTCAACTGCACTCCGCGCGTGCTGGAAATCATGGGTAAGCACTGGATGGCTAAGGCACCACCGGCATTTAATTTACCGGATTATGATGAGAATCAGAGATGTACGACATTAATAACGCCTTGTTTGTGATAAATAAACAGGGTTTTTCGCCACTCTAACAAAAAATGATTCAGTACCATAAAAAGTAAAAAAACAGGATGCCAACCCAAGGAGACACTGAATATGGCAACCGATAATGCGGTTATCGATAAAGATATTCTTACCACCCCTGACAAACGTCGTTTATATCGAAAAATCGCCTGGCGCATTATGCCCATTCTATTAGTCAGCTATATCGTCGGTTATCTCGATCGGGTGGGTATTTCGTTTTCGAAATTCCAAATGATGCCCGATATTCTCAACGGCAATGTCTCGATGGCTGAAGCCGTGTACGGGCTGGGGGCCGGGGTATTTTTCATCGGCTATATCATCGCCGGGGTACCCAGCAATATTCTGCTGAGCCGCTATGGCGCCAGAAAGATCATCGCGCTGTTGATGGTGGTTTGGGGGACGATTTCGATGCTGAGCATCTTCATCACCAACCCCTGGCAATTCTACCTGGCACGTTTTCTGTTGGGGCTGGCGGAAGCTGGCTTTTACCCCGGCGTGATCCTCTACCTGACGCTATGGTTCCCTTCCAGCCAGCGTGCCAGAATGACGGCACTGTTCGTGTGTGGTATCCCGGTTAGCAACATCATCGGCGGCCCGCTGTGCGGTTGGATCATCGAACACATGAACGGCCTGATGAACCTCTCAGGCTGGCAGTGGTTGTTCTTTATCAGCGGCCCGCGCGCGCTGTTGATTGCCATCGTCATCTTCTGTTGCCTGGATAACACCTATCAGAGCGCCAGGTGGCTCAGCCCGCAGGAGAAAGCGTTGATCAAAGAGGATATGGCGCAGAGCGCGCAGAGCCAGGGGGCTGCTGGCGGGCAGGCGTGGACGATGAAAAGCATGCTGAGATCGTCCGCGTTCACCAAAATGTGGCTGATTTGCTTCTGCACCGTGATGGGTCAGGGTGGGCTGGCGTTTTGGGTACCGACCATCATACGCGACACCGGGGTGACCTCGGTGATGGATATCGGCCTGCTGACTATGCTGCCGTACATACTGGCAGTGGTAGCGATGCTGGTGGCCGCACGCAGTTCGGACAAGCATCGCGAGCGGCGCTGGCACATTATCGTACCGTTCTGCATCGCGGCGGTGTCATTGATCTTTATCGGTCTGTTCCCGGACAACAAGTACGTGGTGATGGCGGCGCTGTGCGTGGCGGTGGCGTCGAGCCTGGTACCGTCGCCGCTGTTTTGGAGCCTGCCGAATGCCATTTTTACCGGCACTTGTGCTGCGGCGGGTATCGCGCTCATCAATTCCATCGCCAATATTGGTGGATTTATTTCGCCATATATCATCGGCTATTTCAAACAACTGACCCACAGTAACCTGGCGGCGATGTGTATTTTGTCGCTGATGATGCTCCTGGGTGCATTATTAACCTACAGCGTGCCAGCGAAATGGGTCAATAAATAACACGTTCGTTTATTTTCAGTAAAGCGTCAGCAGCAGGTTTATGTTATTTCGCCATGAGTTCCTCACCTGATTAATATAGCGGGGGAAGGCATGGCCTTTTTACATCCCTCTGAATAAAGGCGGCATCATAAAAGTGGTTGTTGCAGCGGATTCATGTAAAGAAAGCGTTCGCGCTGAATTGGCCGCAGGTGCGTTCACACATGGTTTTCACCAGACTTATCCAGATGCCGGGTGCGTATACCAGGCGATCGCCGGGGGCAGAAGTTAAGATACAACCAGGGCCACACTGCGCGAGCAGGTGGCCCTGGTTTTGGCTGCGAAGTGCTTACAGCTCGACGTCGCGGTTACAGTCTTTCGAGTAGATGTAGCTGAAGGTTTCCTGGCCTACCGCATAGCCCGCTTGTTGCACATAGGCGCCCATGAAGATGTAGTCGCCTTGCTTCACTGGCATCCATTCATTGTCCAGGTTGTACACGCCGGCACCGCTGAGAATATAGGCGCCATGCTCCTGCACATGGGTCTCGATATAGCCGTGGCTGGCGCCTGGCGCGAACGAGAGGATGTGCATATTCATGTCGAAGCCGAGATTTTTCGGCAGCAGATCCTGCAGGATCACATCGCGCATACCCTCATAGGGGATCTGCTCCAGGTTGGCGACGTTATTGCTGACCACGTGCGCTTCGTAGCCTTCGATGCGCTGGTAGCGGCGCTTATAGAGGAACAGCCGGCTGGATTGGCCGCCATTGGTGTTTTCCAGCCGCATCGTAACGCCAGCCGGGCAGTATAGGTAACCGCCAGCGCTCAGCGGGTAGTCGGTGGTGTCGGCGGAAGCGGTGATAGCACCGTCGATGACGTACACGAAGGTTTCGAGGTCTTCGCCGCCAAAGCCGTTGGTGTTGCGGCCACCGTCGTGCAGCGTCACCAGATAGTCGACAAAAGTGGCGCCCAGTTTTGGCGTCGACAAGATGGTGACATCGCAGTTTTCAAAACTAGGAATGACATTGCGCACCAGGCCGTTCGGCGGGATCAGCGCATAGTTACCGCGTTTGATGATGGCGCGTGTTGACAAAATGTCGGCTGGATAACCGGTTTGATTGTTGAAGTAACCCACGTTGATTCTCCTGATCGTTGAAAGGGCGCCGCGGCGGCGCCTGGTAAAAAAGTGCCGTCAGGCCCTGGTGGCTGTAGTACGTTTCATCAAGACATTGACGGTGAAGAAAATGGCGGTACCCACCAGCAGGATGGCCGCAGAGATGTAAAAGCCCATCACCTTGGAGCCGGTGCTGTCCGAGATAACGCCGGTCAGGAAGGGGGCGATCACCGAGGAGGACATGCCGAAGAAGTTGAATACGCCGAAGCTGGTGCCATAGCCTTTCTTCGGTGCGTTGTCGGCGACGAAAGAGATCATGATCGGATCGACCGCTAACTTACCCAGCAGTCCGTAGAGGATCAGGCTGATTAATAGCATGGTAGAGTCCGGCGCAATGACGGTGCAGACCAGCATCACTGCCGAGCACAGTTCGAGGAAAATGATCAACTGCACTTTCTTGTTGCGAAAGCGGTCGGACATGCGGCTGAAGAACAGCGCGCCCGGCACCGAGGCGAACGCCACCAGCGCGGAGGAGAAGCCGATGGCGACGCCTTCAAAGCCACGCTCTTGCTGCAGGAACGAGGGTAGCCAGGTGACTATCATGTAGTAGCCGTAACAGGTGGCGAAGTACATCGCGTAGGCGGAGATCATGCGCAGGCTGAACAGACCACTCGCCTGGCTCTCCTCTTCGGACACGATCGCCGTCGGCGCAGTAGTTTGACTGACCACTGCCGGTGCCTGAGGCCTGGAACCTTTGATGACCACGGCGAACACCAGTGTCATCACCACCAGCAGGCCGGTAATGATGAATAGCATGATCTGCCAGTTCATGTTGAAGCTTTTCACCAGCAGACTGGAGGCGATGAGGCCGATGGCCATACCAAGCGCCGAGCCGCTGTTGATCACCGCAGTTGCCAGGCCACGACGTTCCAGCGGGATATTCTCCGACGACAGGGAGTAGGCCGAGCCGTAATAAGAGCCGCAGCTCATACCCGCCAGCAGGCTGCCAGCGTACACCATGGTCAGGCTGGTTGCGTTGCCGATCAGTAGCGTGGCGATGATGAACAGACAGAAGCCCGGGATCAGCACCACTTTCTTGCCGAATTTGTCCACCAGAATACCTGCCGGGATTTGCATCCCGGTGTAAGCGAAGAAGTAGAAGCTGGCGATCAGCCCCATTTCCGCATTGGAGTGCGCGCCGATGGTCTGTTGGATCTCAGGGAAGATTGGCGTCAGTACGGTGCGGTAGATCCAGATCACCGCCCAGCCGAGACAGAGCACGACGACGATCTTTTTCCAGTAGTGCGGGTCGATATCGTTACTCATGCTTCCGCTCCCTGTTCGGTATAGGCCAGCTGATACAGTGTTTGTGCGAGGATTTTCACCCCTTCGTTCAGATCGTCGATGGCGGTTTTTTCCGCCGGGTTATGGCTGATACCGGCGATACTTGGCACGAACATCATCACCGTCGGCACGTGGGGGGCGAAGATCTGCGAGTCATGCCCGGCGCCACTGTGCATCATGCGGTAATTCAGCTGCTGCGTTTCGCACAGGCGGCTGACGCAGGCGACTAGCTGTTCGTTCATTGGGATCGGTGCTTCGTCCATCCATAGATCGATCTCGACCTCAATGCCCATTTCGGCGCAGATGCGCTGGATATCCTGCTCGATTTCTTGCGTGAAGCGTAACAGCGTGGCCTGGTCGGTATGACGGCAGTCGAGGGTGAAGTGGGTGAAGCCCGGTACCACGTTGACGGTATTCGGTTTCGGTTCCACCTTGCCGAAGGTCAGCACCAGTGGATCACCTTCGGCACGCGCTTTGGCGATTGATTCGCAGCAGATACGGCTGAAGGCATGCACGGTATCCCGGCGGTAGCTCATTGGCGTGGTGCCGGCGTGGTTGGCTTCGCCTTGCAGCCGTACATCGTAGCGTCGCTGGCCGACGATGCTGGTCACTACGCCGAGGGTTTTGCCTTCAGTTTCCAGTACCTTGCCCTGCTCGATATGGATCTCGACGAAGGCCGCGATATCACTACGCAGCGGCTGATGCGGTGGGTGGAAATCGAAACCGGCGTCGTGCATGGCGTCGACGAAGCCGATGCCTCTGGTGTCTGTGATATTCTGCACGTCCTCCCGCCGGGCCAGGCCGACGATGTTCTTGCTGCCCCAAAACACATAAGGAAAACGGCTACCTTCTTCTTCTGCCAGCGCAATGACTTCCAGGCTGCGCAGCGGTGTGCCGTAGGTGTCTTTGAGGTATTTTATCGCTATAAAGGCAGCCTCAATGCCGAACTGGCCGTCGAGATTACCGCCGTTAACCACCGTATCAATGTGTGAACCGGAGAGAATGACCTGGTTGGGGTATTTACTGCCTTCCAGCCGGCCGAACAGATTGCCGACCGCGTCAAAGTGGGTAGCCAGCCCGGCAGCATCGAAGGTGTTTTTCAACGCGTGGTACGCGTCGATCCATTCCGGGGTATAAAGCAGGCGCGTCATGCCGCCGCTGGGATCAGCACCGATTTTCGATAACCAGCCGGAAATATCATGGATTTCTTGTTGGAAGTTTTTCATGTTTACCTGCCCACAAATTGTGTCTCAGCGGCGATGCTACCAGGGTGGATAATATTCGCCGCCGGCTGACCTGTTGCGCTGAGCGCTGATGAAGGTTTTCTTTTTTTCACCGCTGCGCTGAAATATCAACCACGAGCCGCGGCGTAAAAAACACGATAATAGGATTGCGTTAACTGGCGAAAGGGTCTTTGTGGTCGTAAGAACGCTGGTAAATATCATCTGAAATTAAGTATTGATAAATCTCATCGACGATTTCGATACCGTTTTTCTCGCTTTCTATTTCACGCGCAAGGCTATTCTGACCCGGGTAGAGGACTTTACTGACGCCCGGTGCCGGTTTAACCTCATTTAACTCTTTCATGACCTGACTGATATTTTTACGAAATGCCGATTCGTCAGTAAAATAACCGGGATTCAGGACGATATGTAATTGTCCTAATTCCCGGCCTGCGCTGAGATCGTGATACATCGAGCTGACGTGTTTGCCGAACGGCAGGCCGAGCAAAATGCCTGACAGTACGTCGACCATCATCATCAGGCCGTAGCCTTTTGGCCCGGCGATCGGCAGCAGCCCGCTGACGGCGAACGGATCGGTGGTGTTTTTACCCTCAGCGTCCACAGCCCAGGTGTCGGGAATGGCGGCGTTGCGTGAACGAGCATCCAGCACTTTGCCCCACGCCTGCACAGTGGTGGCCATATCGAAGGTAACCAGCTCGTCGCCCTCACCCGGTGCGGAGAAGGCGATAGGGTTGGTGCCGTAGTAGACTTCTGCACCGCCGTACGGCACCACCATGGGATCGGATTGGCACAGTGAGATGCCGATCATACCGGCGCGGGCCGCCTGCTGTACGAAGTATGACAGCGCGCCGCTGTGGCCGATGCGACGAACGCCCACTACTGCCACGCCATTCTCTTTCGCCATCGCGATGGCGTGATCCATGCTCAGTTTGGCCGCCACATGTCCGGCACCGTTGTCACCGTCGAAAATGGCGCTACAGGGGCCGGTTTTTTCAAAGGTGAAATGAGGGTGATTATTGGTGCCGCCTTTGCTGATGCGTTCGGAATAGTATTCGACTCTGACTGCGCCGTGAGAATGAATGCCGCGCGCATCGGCATGAACCAGCACGTCGGCGACGATGCTGGCGTGTTCAAGGCTCAGGCCGGCGGCGTGAATTTTTTGCTGGATAAGCTGGTGTAATTGTTCTTTAGAGACCTTCATATACAGTCCTTTTATTACTACGGTTTATTTAATTCGCCTCTGCGTTGTAATGTATAAATACCGGAGGATAATAATGTGATCAAAATGCGTTTTATCCGATTGGATTAAAAATTTGTTGAATTAAATGGCTATTGTTAGAATTTTTTTATAAATAATTTTTCTCGTTTTAATTGAATAATACCCGGCGGATTAAGTTATTTTTTCTAACAATGAGTAAAGTGTGATACTACTCACCGCTGGGCATGATTTTAATTTGTAGCTTGATAAATAACGTTTTCTCTGGATTTGATGCATCGCCGTAGCGCCGGTGCGAGAAATATTTCAGATATTATTAAATGCTGTCTTAAGGATATCACCATGATCCATGCTTTTATTAAGAAGGGGAGCTTCCAGGATTCCGTCAGCCTGATGTTGATCTCCCGAAAACTGAGTGAATCTCCCGGGGTCGAGGAAATATCCGTCATGATGGGGACTCCGGCCAATAAATCCTTACTGGAGATGACCGGTTTCTGGCATCCGCAGTTTAGCGAAGCGACGCCGAACGATATTTGCGTGGCGATCAAAGCGGAGTCTGCCGATGAGACGATCGCCGCAGAGATCGGCGCGGCGCTGGAGACGGCACTCAAGGCGATTGCACAGGGAAGCCAGGGCGGTAAAAAATTGCTGCGGGCGCGGAGCTGGCGCACGGCCAGGCAAAAGCTGCCTGATGCCAATCTGGTGCTGATCTCGATCGCCGGCGAATATGCGGCGGAGCTGGCAGATAGCGCTCTGGAAGATGGCTGCAACGTGATGATGTTCTCCGACAATGTCAGTCCGGCGCAGGAAGTGGCGCTGAAAACCAAGGCGCGCGAACGTGGGCTGATCGTTATGGGGCCGGACTGCGGCACCGCCTGCATTGCCGGTGCGCCGCTGGCTTTTGCCAATGTGTCACCCGCTGGGGCTATCGGCGTGGTGGGCGCCTCCGGCACGGGAATTCAGGAGCTGATCTCGCAAATTACCCTGGCAGGTCAGGGTATATCGCACGCCATAGGCCTTGGCGGGCGGGATTTGACGGCGGAGATCGGTGGTATCAGCGCTATCAGCGCGCTACGCATGCTGGCGGCGGATCCGCAGAGCCAGGTGCTGGCGTTCGTGTCCAAACCGCCGGCGCCTGAAGTGCGCCAGCGTGTGATCGACGAGATGAAAGCACTTTGCAAGCCGGTAGTGGCGCTGTTTCTCGGCGCGCAGTCCGCCGTGCGCCAGGATGGCAACATCACGTTCGCCGCCACGCTGGATGAAGCGGCGCGTCTGGCGGCGATGCTGGGCTGCGTGCAGCAACAGGCGGCGCAACAACCTGGAGTGCCAGGCGGAAAAATCGCCGGACTGTACGCTGGCGGTACGCTGGCGGCTGAATGCGCAATGTTGCTGGCGGAAAAACTCTCTCTGTCGATGGATAGTCAGCACCCGCGTGGTGCCATGCTGGTGGCCGATGGCCATCGCATCATCGACATGGGCGATGACTTTTATACCCAGGGGCGTCCGCACCCAATGATTGATCCAACTGCCCGCAATCAAGAAATTTCCCGCCTGGCGCAGCAGCCACAGACCAGCGTATTGCTACTGGACGTGGTGATCGGCTTTGGTGCTCAGGACGATCCTGCGTCATCGCTGGCGACGGAGGTGGCCAGCGTGCGCGCAGCGCGCGGCGCGGACCATCCACTGGCGGTGATCGCCACCGTCACCGGCACCGAACTGGATCCGCAGCAGCGCTCGTTGCAAATCGCCACCTTACAGGAAGCCGGGATCGCGGTAATGCCGTCGCTGCCGGCGGCGGTTACACTGGCGCATCAGCTGATTACGCCCGTCTTCTCTGCCCCTGAATACGAACGGCCAGATTTACTGAACGGCGTCGCGGTGATCAACGCCGGGCTGCGTCGTTTCGCCGATGACCTGCAAACCAGCGATATTCCGGTGGTGCATTACCAGTGGGCGCCGGTGGCCGGTGGCAATCAACGTTTAGCCAGCATCTTGAAAAAATTGAAATAAGGAACCGCTATGTACGCAACGATTGAGCAAGCAAACGCCGCCGTTATCGCCCGTATCCGCGAGGCGCGCCCGCACTGGCAGGATGTGGATCTGGCGCATTGCTTGATCCCGCAGCTGGCCGAAGGGCGTAAGCTGCTGCACGCCGGACCGCCGGTCACCTGGCAAGAGATGAGCGGTCCCGTGCGTGGCGCCTGTATCGGTGCCTGTCTGTTTGAAGGCTGGGCGCAGGATGAGAAGCAGGCGCTGGCACTGCTGGAGCAAGGGGAAATCGAGTTTATTCCGTGCCATAGCGTGAGCGCGGTCGGACCGATGGGCGGCATCACTTCGGCCCACATGCCGATGGTGGTAGTCAGGAACACCGTTCATGGTAATTACGCCTACTGCAACATGAACGAAGGTATTGGCAAAGTGATGCGCTTCGGTGCCTATGGCGAAGATGTACAGCAGCGTTTGCGCTGGATGCGCGATTCGCTGGCCCCGGTTCTGAAAGCGGTGCTGGCGACGCTGGAGGGGGGAATCGATCTGACCGTGCTGATGGCGCAAGCGATCAGCATGGGAGATGAATTTCATCAGCGCAATATTGCGGCCTCAGCACTGCTGATGCGCAGACTGGCACCGGAGATTAGCCTGCTGCCTCGTGATAAGGAGGAGCTGGCGCAGGTGTTGCAGTTCCTCAGCATCACGGATCAGTTCTTCCTCAATCTGGCGATGGCCTACTGCAAGGCGGCGATGGACGCCGGGGCGGAGATTGAGCAGGGCACCATCGTCACGGTGATGACCCGCAACGGTAAGAATTTCGGTATCAAGATCAGTGGCATGGGCGATCAGTGGTTCACCGCGCCGGTGAACACACCGGAAGGGCTGTTCTTCTCCGGCTTTAGCCAGGCAGATGCCAATCCGGATATTGGCGACAGTGCGATCACCGAAACCTTCGGCATCGGTGGTGTCGCGATGGTGGCGGCGCCAGGCGTGACACGCTTCGTCGGGGCTTCCGGCGGCATGAGCGCCGCTACCGACATCTCCGAGGAAATGGCGGAGATCTACCTTGAGCGCAATATGATGTTGCAGATCCCAACCTGGGACTTTCAGGGTGCCTGTCTGGGACTGGATGCGCGCCGGGTAGTGGAAACCGGCATCACGCCGTTGATCAATACCGGCATCGCTCACCGCGAAGCCGGGGTCGGGCAAATTGGCGCCGGCACGGTGCGTGCGCCGCTCGGCTGTTTCGAGAAAGCGATCGAAGCGCTGGCCGATAAGCTCGGGATCACGGCGTAAGCCAACGGAGGCACATATGGACATTGTCGCGTTGGCCAGCAGCCGCCATGTGACACGGGATTACGGTGCGCTGCGCTGCGTCGGCAGCTTCGATAATGCGATCAATTTCCTGACGGAAAACGAGCGGCTGCTGACGTTGCATCGTGCTGGCAACGGCCTGAGCCCGATGGGGTGGCAGCTTAGCACGCAGGATTTCGCTCGCGTGCGGCGTGCGGTCGTGTCCGTACAACATGGTGCTTTCTCTGCCTCTGGCATCGTGCTTGGTACGCTGCTTGTCCGGCCCGCAGCAGTCGCGCGGGATTTGACGCTGGCCGAGCGCACCGTCATTGCCGATGGGCCGTTGACGGCGATATTGCAGCGTTGTACGGCACCGTGCGGGTTGCATGGTGTGCTGGGCCGATTGGTGAAACAGACGTTAACACCGGAGCCGGCCAGACTGGCGCATGATTTTTCGCGTTGGCTGCGGGGCGACACGGTTGACTGGCGTCTGGCACTGGGCAAGGGGCCAGGGCTGACACCGAGCAACGACGATACCTTGCTTGGCCTGCTACTGAGCGCGCACCTCGATAGCCGCATTCGCATCGCCGCGCTGGCGCCGTTTTTTGCCCACACGCCACCGCTTAACACGCTGACCACACTGGTGAGTGCACACTACCTGCGTTACGCCGGGCAGGGCGTGTTCGCCACGCCGCTGCATGCACTGGCGCAGGGGTTGCGGGTACCTGAATATGCTCCGGCAGCGGTGGAGGGGGTATTGCGCCTGGGGCACTTTTCGGGGGCGGACACGCTGCTGGGCGTGTGGCTGGGGCTGACGACGATTAACGCACTGCGCGGCGCGCGGTGTGAACATGAGGGCCGGATCGCGGATCCGGCCGGGACGGTATGATTTCAACTACGGGTGTAAACCATGAAAAACGGATGTAAACCATGAAAACCCTGGTCATTGCGTTGGGCGGCAATGCTTTGTTGCAGCGCGGAGCCGTGCTCTCTGCGGAAAATCAGTATAAGAGCATCGCCCTTATCGCCGACGCCATTGGCAAGCTGGCACAGAAGTTCCGCATCGCCATCGTACACGGAAACGGGCCGCAAGTGGGGCTGCTGGCGTTGCAGAATCTGGCGTATAGTGATGTGCCGCCCTATCCACTGGATATTCTGGTAGCCGAAAGCCAGGGCATGATCGGCTATAT
>DWRH01000148.1:0-12336 GCA_022318365.1 Anthoptus insignis
AAACGAAAACATCACCACACCTGCAGCCCACACTATTATCACCACCAATAATATCCGGCAGAAAATACCTATCAATAAAGCGGAAACTGTTTTTTTTCGTGACACTATCTATTTATCCGTTATCTGGATTTCACGGTGAACAAAAACATTCATTAATAACAACTGCGTTATTTATATAAATAAATTTTGGTTTATCTGACATTTTCATTTGCAAGCTTGCCAAAAAATTATCTTTATTCCATAGCAGTACATCCTCTGATGACAAAATTAACATACTTTTCTTTTGATTGACTAATACAATATATTCATTTTCTTTATCATTATTGTGTAATTTAATCGTTAATATGAATCAATCAGAGGAAGGTAACTCTACTTTTGTCATCGAAATATCACCAACCCTCGCTTCAACATGAATTTTTCTCATTATCTACGAGGGTCACATAGCAATGGTGATTATTGGAAATAATAAAAAGCATTAATTCTATACTTATGCCAAAAATAATCCTGTTTTTATCAATAATTCTTATCAGACAGCATGAATTGACCTTAAAAAAGCTGATGAAGAGATTATTAGCGATTCTCTTTCTTTCCTTAGTGTTGATAGATAATACTGATGTAATAATGTGAAAAATGCATTAGACATGACATTTTAGTGCAAAAAGCAGACGAAAAATCATTAAAATACATTCCACACTTGACTATATGATCGATTTAATGTTTCCTATCCCCACACGCTGATCCACATCACACAATTTAATGAATCAAGTAACATGTGATGCGGATTTTGTTAGGATAGTTCAAAAGGGTTTAACCAATAACAGTCTGTGTCAGATATCTATCCTGGTCGACATGGATTTACATTTTCCCTGGTGTTGGCGCAGTCTTCGCGCACCCCGGCTTCGGTCGGGGTTATTTTTTTTCTATCCTTGCAACCCACTGACGTAATATCTCAACATCATGTCGCCATTCCAGTTTTAATTCATCGACCCAGTCCTGAACATTATCCCACCATGCAGGCAAGTCAGGTGATTGTATTTGTCTGGCTATTTCTTGCAGATGAATGAGTCCCACTGAACCCGCCGCCCCTTTAATTTTATGGCCTTCTTCAGCAATACCGTTTTGATCTCTGGCCATCATGTTAGAATCCAGCACATCAAGATACCCTGGCATCATTTCTTCAAACATCGCCAGGCTTTTCACAATCAGTTGCGGCCCAACCAGTTCAATATATTGTTCCAGCATCCCAATATCCAGACGATTGACAGTCGGTGTCGCCACATTTATCACCGGAGACGTACTGACCTCAACCTCATCACAATCCCAGTATTTGCTGATAACCGCAGTTAATTCAGGCACAGCCAGAGGTTTACTCAGCACATCATCCATGCCTGCAACAAGATACTCTTTCTTATCTTTAAGCACATTCGCGGTCAGTGCCACCAACGGCGGTAGTGATTGCCCGGCAAAACGACGGTGAATTTCTCTCGCTATATCAAAGCCTGTCATATCCGGTAATTGAATATCAAGCAGCACCAGGTCAAAATCTTCAGGGCGAAATAGCTGTAACGCATCCTCACCGCTCATGGCGACATCAACGGTATGCCCTAACTTCTCCAGTACCGAGCGTGCTACAATAACGTTGAGTTCGATATCTTCTACCAGCAGAACATGCAAAGCAGGTAACAGCAACGTACTGGTCACCGGAGAATCTTGTTCTTCCAGATAAGAAACCGCTGGAGCATGGACTGTCAGGGTAAAGCAGGCACCTTCCCCAGGAGAGCTTCTTACACTGATATCCCCTCCCATGCCTTGTGCCAGACGTTTTGAAACCGCCAGACCAATCCCTGTGCCTGTTGCTGGTTTACCGCCAAGATTATCTTTCACCTGATAATACATGGCAAAAATCCTGTCCTGCTCATCAAGAGGAATACCTATACCAGAATCTTCTACCTCAAAGCAAAGACGTTCATTTTCTTCATAACGGACTCTGACAACAATTTGTCCGCGCTGAGTAAACTTCACCGCATTACCGATCAGATTCCACAGGATCTGACGTAAACGCGTCCCATCAGACATGATGCGTTCTGGTAATGGTTGTTGGGGTTCAAGGACAAACTGAAGTTTTTTGGGCTGGGCAAGCAAACCTGAAACGTTTTCAATATCAGAAAGAAATCCTATAAAATCAATATCCTGAATATCAATTTTCACTTTCCTGCGTTCTATTTTATCCATCTCGATCACATCGTTGAAAATGTTCCCCAACGTGATAGCTGAAATATTAATCGTTTTTAGATAATTAAGCTGTTCATCATTAAGATCTGTATCAAGCAAAATACGGCTCAGCCCGACAATACCATTCAGCGGTGTACGTAATTCATGGCTGATGGTGGATATGAATGTCGTTTTTTCCCGACTGGCATTTTCGAGGGCATCCTGATAGCGTTTTCGCTCCGTGATATCACGTCCAAACCCCATCAACCCACTACGCTTACCGACCCGGTCGAAATAAGGTACTTTACGGATCTCAAAGCACACTTTACGCCCGTCAGGATACTGTAGCCACTGTTCGTAAGTCAGTGACACATTGTGACGAAACACTTTTTCATCAGTCTCAAGCACTTTTACTGCAGTGTCGGTATCATAAATATCATGTGGTGTCAGCCCGATAAGCTGTTTTTCACTTTTCCCTGTTAGTAATTCCATCGCACGATTACATCCTGAATACTCTTGGTCAATATTACGATAAAAAACTAAATCAGGTGATGCATCGAGGAACGAACGTAAAAAAGAGCTCTGCTGTTCCAGTTCAATTTGCGCTTCTTCGCGGCGCTCCATCTCCTCTCTGAGTTTATCCACCACCAGAAGGCGAGATTGTTCGGCTTTGACACGCTCGGCAATTTCCTGATTCAGCTGGTTGATGTTCTCTGTCATCTGTTGATTCAGTGATAAATCACGCTGCCGCATCTCTTCGAGTTTTTCCACTAAACGAGAGAGACGCTGCCGTGACTCTTCAAGTTGTTCAACGACAACAGAAAGAAAATAGACAGCCCAGGGCGTGATAAGTAGACCAAAAAAGACTGATCGGACAATATCTACCAATTCAACATGGCCATGCAATACCATCGTAATCGCCATCTGCACCACAATGGCCAGAAGAACCAATACCGAAGCAAGCAGTAACGAGAAACGTACTAACCCCAGTTTTACCAACAGATCGACATAATACTGAGCTAGCATACGAATTTGTTTCATAAACACTCCTGCCAGAACGCACGGTTCTCCCTGACGTCATCAAAGAGACTCTCTTCCGGCTACCTGAATCGATGCATGACAATGACACACTTTACCAACAAATTCCGGGGTACTTTTGATCCGGAAAAGCAGAGAAGTTATGTTTTATTTTGAGGAAAATTACCATAGAACCGAATAGTTTATAAAAAATTTATCTCGCCACTATAACCATCAATACCGCTATTTTACTGTCTAAATTGCACTTTATCTCACTGACTGAGAAGAATAAAAATTCATAATTAGTGATATTTTAAACAATTAATGAGGAATTAATTTTATTAATAGTGCAGACTTTTTTCCTCTCTCTTTATCCATAGAAAAACAGTGCCATTATGCTTTTTTTATGCAATATTAAGAATAAATCACTATTTTTTTATCAAGCACTAGCATGGTGCAGAGATTTATCACCTGCCCTATAGTGAGTCACTGTCTTGACTTTTTCATCAGCATCAGAGTAAATAAGTAACAGCTTTGATAAAAAAAAAGTTAATTATCATCGAGATAGTGAAAAAAGAGGCTAAATATCGTTTACTTCAAGGCGATTTGACCTTACCACGCTTTCCCGATAAGTTGAGGATCCGCTGGAAGCTTTCCAAACGGGGCTGTGTCCCGGCATACCTATGCAACAAGAAGACTCCCTCGTGATGTAAGTGACCACCGTAATAATGAGTGCAAATAACAGAGCCTGCCTGCCAGATGCATGAAAAGTCACTGGTGAGTAAATGCTCGGGGCCATAGTGTCCGCATCTTAGCGGTGAATATAATCACAGAACACCAAACCCGACCTGAGTTTGCATTCTGTGTATGAATTAATGTAAGTAATGTCTATAGATGTTAAGGAGGCCCTCAATGTCCCATTCAAACCCTTACCCACTCGGTTTGTATCGTCCTGAACAAGAAAGCGACAGCTGTGGCGTGGGTTTCATTACACGTAAGGATGGCGAGCAAACCCACGAGGTCCTCCGGATGGCTCATGCCGCACTCTGCACAGTACCGCATCGTGGTGGTATGTCTGCAGAAGGGGTTGGCGATGGCGCAGGCGTAAACGTCGATTTATCGTTGAATTTCTTCCGTAAAATAACCGGAAGTTCACTGCAGCAGGGCAGTTTCGGGGTCGGTAATTTTTTCGTACCTAAAGATGAAACGCTGAGGAAAAATGCAGAACAACTGGTCAATGAGGTGTTGTCTGCACACCATCTTACTATTATTCACCAGCGTGAGTTGCCTCTTGATACGTCGATACTGCGCCCTTCAGCAGTTAAATTTCAGTTACCCATTGTACAGTGGATATTTTCCCGTCCCGGAGATATCGATAACCAAAACGACTTTGAAAAGCGTATTTATCGCGCGCTGTTAGACATTGAAGCAAAAGCGTTCACTGACGCGCAATTTGGCGGACTTTATCCTCTGTCACTGTCATCGCGAACTCAGGTTTTTAAAGCTCGCCTGAACTCTAATGAAGTCATTCCTTATTTTTGTGATTTAGTGGACCCTGATCATCAGGTTCGTGGGCTGTTTTTCCATACTCGCTTCTCCACCAATACAGATCCGCATACTACGATGGCACAACCCTTCCGGTTGATGGCACATAATGGTGAACTGAATACCGACAGGAAGAATCGGATCGCGGAAGCTGCGCTCGCCCTCGCGCGTGGTAAAACTATCATCCGCCCTAAGGGGCAATCTGACAGCTCACGACTGGATCAAAGTATACAAAGCCGCCTGATGGAAGATGATCTTGACTTGATCACCGCAGTTGTCTCAATGATGCCTCCGGCATGGGAAAATGATGACTCTCTGCCAGAAAATATTCGCGCTATGCTTGAGTACTATTCGCTTTACGAAGAGAAAAATGATGGCCCGGCTGCGCTCATCTTCGGTGATGGCGAGATTATTGGCGCCCGCCTTGATCGCTTAGGTCTGCGTCCATTACGTTCGGTAGAAACTGCCGATTATATCGGCGCAATGTCTGAAGCAGGGCAAATCGCCTTTCCCCCTGAGAGTGTCCTGAAACGCGGTCGAATTGAAGCCGGCGGTATGCTTTATTATGATCACCGCCTGAAACGCAGTTTTACCACCCGGGAAGCACTGGAAAAACTGGCATCGCAAAAAGACTATCTGTCGCTACTCGCCAGCGCACGGGTACCTCTGCAGGCACTGCCGACTATACCGGCTGAAGCACTCGGTTCGCCGTTGCGTTATCGGGGTGATTTCAACACCTATCAACGGTTTGTGGCTTACTACTACAACCAGGAAAGCTTCAAATTCATGATGGACCCGATGCTGGCGACCGGCGCAGAGAAGATCTCTGCGATGGGCTATGGTAACGCCATTAATGCGCTCTCCGATCACGAAGGCGGGATGGCCCACTATTTTTCACAACGCTTTGCGCAAGTCACTAATCCACCGCTCGACTCAATTAGAGAGGCGGATGGCATGACGCTACGTGTCGCATTGGGTGCTAAACCACATTTGGGGCGTAGTAAAGGGCAGCAAATTATTATTCCTACCCCCATTCTGACACATCTGGATATGCTGCAATTGCGTGAACAAAAGGTCGCTCCCTACGCACGCTTTGAAATGCTCTACATTCCGGTCACCGGAAGCGATGCGATGAGTCGTCGCAATAACGCGCTGGCGCTGGAAAAAGCCATCGATGAACTTGCGCAACGTGTGGTTGATTTCGCCCGTACTCAGGGGGGAATTGCCGTATTAACAGATCGTCATATTTCCACGATGCACGCTGCAATCCCGATGTTGCTGGTAGTCTCGGCCATCAACCAGCGTCTGGTGCAGGAAGGGCTGAGACTCGACGTATCACTGGTAGTTGAAAGTGGACAAAGTATCTCATCCCACCACATTGCTGCCGCACTCGGATTCGGTGCTTCCGCTATCTATCCGCTCGGTGTGCAAATGCGTGCAGAAGAGAAATATGGCGAAGGTGATGGCGGTAATAAAGCCTTCAAACGCTATGCTAAAGCAGCAGAAAAAGCATTAATGAAAACCATGGGTAAAGTGGGCCTGTGTACCGTGGAAAGTTACAGCTGTGGTGAATTCTTTGAGCCTAACTTCCTTGATACTGAAGATCCGGTCCTGAAAAAATACTTCCCCAACATCAAAACACCTGTCGGTGGGGCAAGCTTTGATACCATCGCCCAAATGGCTGTTGACTGGCACCAGAGTGCAATAAAAATTCAGGGTGAAAATGAAATCCCGCTTCTCGGTTTGTTCAAAGAACGTGCTGAAGGCGCAGGCCATTCCTATGGCACCATTGCCGTACGCAGTTTTATTGACATGACGGAACAACCAATCAACTTCGGTAATCAGCAACAGGAAGAAGATAACTTTATCCGTCTGATGACCCTGGCCAAACTGGATAATGCTTTTCAGATTAAAGCGAGTAGCTTCGATCGCACCAGTTTTGAGCGTCTGCCTGCCGGGGTGATAGATAACTTTCCTGTCACACCTGAATACCGTCAGTTTTCCAGCCTGATGCTCGAAGAACGTAAACGTCGTCCCGCTGCACTACGCGATATTCTTGCCTTTCCGGCGGATCTTACTCATGTTGATAGCGAAGCGGAGTTTGCCCGTAAACTTGGCCGTTATAGCTTGCTGAATAATGGCTTTGCGGTACAGGGTTTACACTGTGTTGCGTCAGCCGAGCATGCTGATACCTTTATTCTGCAGTTGTCTAATTCGATTGAAGGGCTCAGACCACAAAATGAACGGCTACAGGCGTTAGGCGGGGCATTAAAACAGCGGTTCACTGTTGATATTGATCACTTTGAAGTGGCAGAGCATCGTCTGATAGTGCGTGCAACAGGCGCTGCTCGTGACTACCTGTCTAGAGTGTTTAGTGCCCCCACCTCTCTACCCCTGGATGAGATCCAACCCGCCAGTGAAATTACCCGAACATTTGCTTCAGGAGCAATGAGTCACGGTGCGCTGGTCGCCCCAGCGCATGAAGCTGTTGCGCATGGTACTAACATGGTAGGAGGCATGAGTAACTGTGGTGAAGGTGGAGAGCATTATTCCCGTCACGGAACCATTCGTGCCTCAAGAATTAAACAGCTGGCGTCCGGGCGTTTCGGTGTCTGGGCTGCCTATCTGGCAGATCCTATGCTGGAAGAGCTGGAGATAAAAATTGGTCAGGGCGCAAAACCAGGTGAAGGTGGGCAGCTTCCCGCGCCGAAAGTAACCGTGGAAATTGCCGCCGCGCGTGGGGGGACTCCGGGCGTGGAACTGGTTTCACCACCTCCGCATCATGATACCTACTCTATCGAAGATCTGGCTCAATTAATCCATGACTGTAAAGCTGCGCGCGTGCGCGTGGTAGTCAAACTGGTTTCCTCTGAAGGTATCGGTACCATTGCCGTTGGTGTTGCCAAAGCCGGTGCCGATGTGATCAACGTCGCCGGTAATACCGGGGGAACCGGAGCCGCCTCGGTTACCAGTCTGAAATACACCGGACGTGTAGCTGAAATCGGTATCGCGGAAGTGCATCAGGCACTGTGTGCCAATGGACTGCGTGAGAAAGTGTTGCTGCGTTGTTCCGGCGCACAACAAACCGGTAGTGATGTTGTGAAATCAGCACTGCTCGGTGGTGACAGCTTCGAATTTGGTACGACTGCATTGATGATGCTGAAATGTGTGATGGCAAAAAACTGTAATATCAAATGTCCGGCAGGTCTGACCACCAACGCTGAAGCTTTTGATGGGGACCCACGTCAGTTAGCGCAATATTTTATGAACGTGGCCCATGAGGTACGTGAAATTCTTGCCTGGCTCGGATTGCGCTCACTACGCGAAGCCCGTGGACGGGCTGACCTGTTACATCTGATGGATCACCCTCTGGAAGTCGGCCGTCTTGATTTACGTGCCATGCTGACAGTAGTACCAGAGGTCATCATTACTCATCCGGTTTATCTGGAAAAAGATTTTACACTGGATGAACAGTGGGCTGCCCCGCTGGAGAATGCCTTGATCACAGAGAAACGCAGCTGCGTCACGCTTGCTGAAGGTATCACCCTGAACAACCGCAATAAGAGCCTCGGGGGGCAGTTAGCCATCGATATAGAGCGTCTGCTCAACTATAAGATGAGTGCAGAACAAATAGCTGATAAACCAGCCATCCTACAGGATGATCGTGGACGCCGTTATCTGGCACCCGCTAGTGTCAGCATCACTACCTCCGGTTCTGCTGGTCAGTCTTATGGTGTTTTCTGCAACGATGGTATGCGCTTAACACATTCTGGCACCTGTAATGACGGCGTTGGTAAAGGACAGTGTGGTGGCGAAATTATCGTTGTCTCTCCAGGCGGGGGAACCCATGATGCTGATGGTAATGTGCTGATCGGTAACTTCGCCCTTTTCGGCGCAACCGGTGGTCGACTATTTGTTCAGGGACAGGCGGGTGACCGTTTTGCAGTCAGAAACTCAGGGGCGACAGCGGTAGTTGAAGGTGTTGGCGATTTTTGCTGCGAATACATGACCAATGGTGCCATTCTTAACCTGGGAAGCTTCGGTAAAGGCTTTGGTAATGGTATGAGCGGTGGTTTCGCTTATCAATACGATCCTTATGGTAGCCTGAAAAACCTCGCGGCTGGCGACTCCGTATTGTGCGGTTCAATTACTGATAACCATGATATCGCGCTGGTGCACAAAGAAGCGGTACTGACGATGCTTCACTGGCATCAGGAGGCTACCGGCTCACCTAAAGCAGCATGGTTACTTGAGAACTGGGCCAGTGAAAGTCAGCATTTTGTCTATATAATGCCTCGTTCGCTTTTGTTATATCAGGATGGTGGAGAAATTCTCAAAGCAAAATCTCGCAAAGATTTGCTCGAAGAACTATCCACTGCACTGGCTGCTCATCAGGTAGCCAAATTTAAATCAGCCTGGCGGGAAAGGAAAACCATTGCTGATGGAGCAGTACCCGCTTACGGTGCCACTGATACCCCTGATATGGTCGTTCTGTTGAATAACTATACCGTATTAAGCTCAGCGCAGCAGCTGGCACTTTCTCGCTTACCGAAAGGCACAGCGGTGAATGATCCTGCTGTTGAAAAAGCAGTACGTAATTTACTGATGACAGAAGATTTTGCCTTAATCAGTAAACTACAGCGTCATGCACGCGCGGCAATTGAAAATTATGATGATCAACAGCTGGCCAGTCTTATCGCTGCTAAACGTATTGCAGACTACAAATCTGCCCTGACCCAGCGCAATATTCGCTCCATGGATAGCCTCGCCACTTATGGCTGGATTATGTATCAGGATAGTGTTAATCGACAAATTCTCGGTCACCTTCCTGACTTTGAAGAGCTTTTTGCCCGGGCAGCGTTACCAGAGTTGGCCACTGCGGTTGGAAAATTATCCTGACGTCACCTTGCGTGTACGTTGACTGAATATGATGACAGCGAATTGAGTAAAAGAAGCGATGAAAATACCCTATATTCCTGACGATGCACCGTTTAATGGTGAACAAAAATTCTGGTTGGCTGGTTTTCTGGCTGGTCTGCACTCCCGCCTGCTGGTACTGGAAGATAAACCTCAGGCGGCGGCAGGATCAGCAGCCACCGCAGCTCAGTTGCATATTCTTTTTGGTTCACAGACCGGTAATGCCGAAGCTCTGGCACAGAGCGCGGCAAAAACAGCCAGAGCAAAAGGGTTAGTTCCTGTTGTTCAGGGGTTAGGTGAAGTGGATATTGATGTGTTTGCCACAATGCGTCATGTGCTGATTGTAACGTCTACCTATGGCGAAGGTGAAATGCCCGATAATGCCCAGCTATTCTGGCAGGCTTTATCGGCAAGCAGTGCACCACGACTCGAACAAATGAATTTTGCTATTCTGGCTATTGGCGACACAGGTTATGATGGATTCTGCCAGGCGGGTAAATTTATCGATATGCGCCTTGAGCAGTTAGGGGCAAAACGCCTCTACGAACGCATTGATTGCGATATCGATTATGAAGAACCCGCCAGTGTCTGGTTAGGCAATACGATGCCTCAATTCGCTGCCTGCGCTGGCAGTAGTGGCCCTGCACTGGAAAGTTTACCAGAAGCGCCTGTTATCCCGGGCAGCAACAAGCAGAATCCTTATGCAGCAGCATTAACCACTAACCGGCGTCTTTCCGGTGCTGATTCTGGCAAAGATATTCGCCATTTTGAGTTCGACCTTACCGACAGTGGTCTGAAATATGAAGCGGGTGATGCTCTCGGCGTTATTCCGGTGAATGACAGTGAACTGGTCAATTTGTTACTGGAACAGCTAAAATCAGATTATCAGACACCGGTTCCTGGTTTTGAACGAAATCTTGGTGATCTGTTGACCTATCAGTTTGAAATTTCTGAACCTTCACGCAAATTGATTGAGTGGGTAGGTCAATACACTAATAATCAGGAACTCCAGCATATCTTGCAGCATGATGACAAAGATGCGCTGAATGTCTGGTTATGGGGCAAAGACTCTCTGGACCTGCTGCAACTGGAACTTAGCCGCACCGTCAGCGCCGCTGAATTTGTTTCACTGTTACGTCCTTTGCAGCACCGTGCTTACTCTATTTCTTCAAGCCAAAAAGCGCATCCTAATCAGGTTCACTTGACTGTCGCATCCGTGCGTTATCACAGCGGTGGACGTAACCGGAATGGCGTTTGTTCAACCTATCTTGCTGAACGTGTCAGACGGGGTGAAAAGCCAGCTATTTTCATTTCACCCAATAAGGCATTCCGTGTCCCTGCTAATCCAAATGCCCCACTGATTATGGTTGGACCGGGAACCGGTATTGCCCCTTTCCGCGCATTCCTTGAAGAGCGTGAAGCCACCTCAGCGAAGGGTAAAAACTGGTTATTGTTTGGTGATCAACACCAGGAACAAGACTTCATATATCAGGATGAATTAAAGGCATGGCAGGCGAGTGGTTTACTCACCCGACTGGATCTAGCATTCTCGCGCGATCAGGCAGAAAAGATTTACGTACAAACCCGCATGCGTGAACACGGTGCAGAATTATTTGCCTGGTTACAGGAAGGCGCCTATTTTTATGTCTGTGGCGATGCTTCACGTATGGCAAAAGATGTCGATCAGGCTCTGTACGATATTATCTGCACAGCTGGAGGCATGTCTGCTGAACGAGCAGCCGACTATCTTGACCAGCTTCGTAAAGAGAAGCGCTACTTACGTGACGTTTACTGAGAGTAGCAGGAAAAGTTTTTGATGGGCCTTTCCTGCATGCTGTATGCACATAAAAAACCGGTCATCTGACCGGTTTTTTTATTTCACAACACGCAATGATGGCCTGCGGCCTTTTGGTGGGGGATCATCATCAGGGTCACGGTCATCGGAAAGTGACTCATCAGGCAAATCACCATCAATCACCGACATTGATGCAGATGAACCATGCTCAGGTTGTAATGCATGATCTTCTATTTCTGCACCCTCATAAGCTTCCTCCGCCTCGAAAAGTGTTCCTGCTCCATTTTCCCTGGCATAAATAGCCAGAACCGCTGGAAGCGGCACCGTCACCTGACGTGGGATACCACCGAAACGGGCATTAAAGCTCACTTCATCATTGCCCAGAGTCAGGTTACCCACAGCACGAGGTGCGATATTTAACACAATCTGTCCGTCTCGGGCATATTCCAGAGGCACCATAACACCAGGAAAATGAACATCAACGACCAAATGGGGCGTCAGATTATTATCAAGCAGCCAGTCGTAAAAAGCCCGTAGCAAGTACGGACGACGCGCTGTGAGTGACACACTTTCCATCGCTATCAGCCTCGTATATGAAGACGAATCTCACGCTCAGCTTCAGTAAGTGAAGCCAGAAAAGAGTCTCGTTCAAAAACACGGGTCATGTAGCCTTTTAGCTCTTTTGAACCACTGCCAGTCAACTCAATACCCAACAACGGTAAACGCCACAGCAATGGTGCCAGATAGCAATCGACCAGACTGAACTCTTCACTTAAGAAGAAAGGGGTACGGCTAAACAGAGGCGCAATAGCTAATAACTCTTCGCGCAGTTGTTTTGCTGCGGCTTCAGC
>DWRH01000149.1:0-12329 GCA_022318365.1 Anthoptus insignis
CTTTTTGCCAGGCTTCTATCGCCACGCAATGGGCGATAGCCTGCTGCGCACTCTGTGCGTCGCATTCGTTAAACCGCTTGAGAGAGATCATCAGTTTCATATTCTCGTAAAGGCGTAGCCGTTAATTGTACCGCTTGGGTAAATGCTCTGATCCCAGCTGCCACATCTTGCACCGTGACGGCTTCAGCAGGATGATGACTAATTCCTTTCTCACAACGCACGAAGATCATGGCAACGGGCCACTGCGCGGCAATCGCTATCGCATCATGTCCCGCGCCACTTGAAAGTTGCGGTGCACTCCCTTGCACTGCGCTAACCGCTTGGGTACAGGCTTCGCGTAATCGCTTATCACAGGTTGTTGCCGCGATATGGTAAAACTCTTCAGCGTGGAACCTGATGCCACGTGCGGAGGCAATGCTCTGTCCACGTGACAACAGGTGTTCTAAGAGCTGGCTTAACGGGGCATCTTCTGGCCCTCGAATATCTAAGCTCAATGCGACCTCGCCCGGGATCACATTTACCGCTCCCGGTGAGCAACTGATTTGCCCGACAGTGGCCACTAATCCGCCCCCTGCCGCGGTGGTCTCTTTTTCGATCGCCAGAATCCACTCAGCTGCTGCCACCAACGCATCTTGGCGCTGCGTCATGGGTACTGTTCCAGCATGACCCGCAAGCCCAGTAAAATGGCAATTCAAACGATGGGCACCATTAATCGCCGTGACAACACCCAGCGGTAGGTCTACCGCTTCTAAGCAAGGACCTTGCTCAATATGAAGCTCTAAATAGGCGGCAATCGATTCGGGAGGACGGGCAGCTTGTAATACCTTACTTGGGTCGAGCTGTTGCGTAATCATCGCTTCGCGCACGCTAACCGACTGATCATCTGTCTTATCCAGCCAATCACTCGGCCACTGCCCGGTTAATCCCTTACTACCTAGGAGCGTAATACCAAAACGGGTACCTTCTTCATCCGCAAAGCCAACGATTTCGATAGCGTTAGCGAGGCGGATACCTTGACTGCGTAAAGCACTCACTACTTCAATTGCCGTTAAAACGCCCAGCGGGCCATCATAACGCCCTGCATTGCGCACAGAATCGAGATGTGAACCTAATAAGATAGCGGGAGCCCCTTCGGTCACGGCTTCGTATCGGCCACAGATATTACCCACCTCGTCTTGCCAGACTGACATCCCCGCCTCTTCCATCCATTGCTGAACTTGGCGGTTCGCCTGGAAATGTTCGTCAGACAGATAAACGCGTGTCAGCGCGCCTTGCGTCTCACTAATACTTGCCAACAGGTCACAACGCTGCATAACGCGCTGGGCGGCGCTATCGGCCATTGATTTTGGAATGAGATTAACCATGGACACCCACCACCTGATAATGATCCCAGGCAGCTTGTAGCGCCGCTCCTTGAACGGTCTTAAAGCCAACGTGATGTAATACGGCTTCTAACGCAGTAAGAGTTTGCATGACACAGCTTTTCCGTGCGTTGTAACCCATTGTACCTATACGCCACACTTTGCCGTGTAATGGGCCGAAAGAAGTACCGATTTCGATCCCAAAATCATTCAGCATCAAATGACGAACCTCGTCACCGACCACGCCGGAGGGTATATAGACCCCTAACACATTATTCATCTTGTACTGAATATCGCCGAATACCTGTAATCCCATCGCTTGCACCCCTTTTAGCATGGCATCGCCGTGCAGTTTATGGCGCGCGATCCCAGCCTCTAGTCCCTCCTCCAAGATAAGGCGTGCTGCTTCATAGGCACCAAATAATGCACTGGTCGCTTCGGTATGGTGGTTAAGACGTTCTGGCCCCCAATAATCGAGCACCATTCCGAGATCGAAATAGTTCGAGTAGATCATCTCGTCGTCGCCCTGCTGATGCTGAGCCGTACGGATCCCCTCCTCAACACACTTACGCTTGCGGATCTCATCAACGATACGATCGCTTAGCGTAATGGGGGAAGTTCCCGAGGGACCACATAGACATTTTTGCATTCCCGCCGAAACGGCATCAATTCCCCAAGCATCGGTTTCTAAAGGATTACCGGCCAGTGAGGCAGTCGCATCGGTATAGAGCAATACCCCATGACGACGGCAAATTTCTCCAAGCTGATCCAATGGCTGTAGCATGGTGGTGGAGGTATCGCCTTGCACCGTCAACAACAAACGCGGTTTGACTTTCTTAATCGCTTCTTCGATCTGCTCTGGACAGAACACCTCGCCCCAAGGCACTTCAATGGTGTGCACCTCAGCACGGCAACGGCGAGCAATTTCACATAATAAATGGCCAAATCGCCCAAACACTGGCACCAAGACTTTATCGCCAGGACGTATCGTGGAAACAAGGATTGCCTCAATTCCCGCACGCGATGTTCCATCTACCAATAACGTCCACTGATTTTGGGTAGCAAAGACTCCGCGATAAAGTGCCATAACTTGATTCATATAATCCGTCATTGCCGGATCGTACTGACCGATAAGTTGACTCGACATTGCACGCAGGACACGAGGATCGGCATTGATTGGCCCTGGCCCCATCAGTAAACGTGGCGGTGGATTGATTTGTGAAAAAGAAGAAATATCCATGTGCGAGTCCTTGATGATTGAAACTAAAAATTCTTATTAAAGAATATTGCAACAATTGTGCCAAGCGATATAGGCATAAAAGATCAGCTATATCTGATCCCTACACTTACCCCGGGATGAGCACTATGCACTAAGATAATGCATCGCCCTCTTATGGTGCCCCATTATCGTTGCTCTAGCTCTTCCAGATGCTGATAGCTTTCCGCAATTTTATGGATACGTTGTCGACCGGTCTCTAAGGTTGAATGCAGTAAAGAATTTGCCATCAAGGTTACAAAACTCATCGCCGCACTGTAACAATCGAAGGCAGATACGCTTTCTAGTGGCGTCGCAAATTGCCAAGTGGCCAATCCTTGAATGCTTAATGCTTGCGGCTCGGAAAGCGTTACCACCGGGACCTGTTGGCGTTGCAGCTGCTGGAGTAATTTTTTTACCAACGCCGGTCGACGTCTAAAGGCGATCACTACCACCACATCCTGCGGGCCATAATCCACTAACTCTTCAGAAAGTGTCTGCCCAGGTGTCGGAAAAAGGCTGACTTGCGCTCTAGCTTGGATCAACTGCGCACGCAGGTGTAACGCAACGGGATAGGCATTACGGTAACCGATAATCCCGATTTGCCGAGCTGAACTGAGAGCCTGTACGGCCGCCGAGAATTGCTGAGTATTAAGCAGCGTTGTCCAATGAAGCAGGTTTGCCATCTCTTGCTTATAGTGCCTAGCGAGCAAGGTATCGCCATGAACGATATCTCTCGGTTCCGTTAACGGCATACCACTTTGGCGTAAAAGACGCAGCTCTTCGTACATATCCTTGTATTTCTCGTAACCAAGCCGTTTAAATAACCGACTTACTGTCGCCTTAGACACGCCGCTCACCCGCGCCAGCTCCGCGCTGTTATAGCTGATCAAGTCATCAAAATGGTCGACAACAAAATCTGCCACACGCTTCTCCTGTGGCGTCAGGCTCTCATAGTGGCTTGCCAACCGCTGATTTAAAGGCGTCATTTTCTCTCCTGTAACAAACATTTCACTGTATTAAGCAGGATTTAGACCACTCTGAAATTTTTTTTTCATCCCGGTATAAAATTTGCTTAATTAATCTTTTGCCCTATGTGGATACACAATAATGATTCAAAGCAATTTAGCGCCAAACGGTATGGTGGTCACCCCCCATCACTTGGCGAGCAGCAGTGCTCTAGCAATCTTGCGTCAAGGAGGCAATGCTATTGAAGCCATGGTTGCTGCTGCCGCAACGATTGCGGTCGTTTACCCTCATATGAATGGGTTGGGTGGAGATGGATTCTGGTTAATCGTTCCTCCTAAGGGCGAGCCTATTGCTATTGATGCGAGTGGTGCAGCAGGATCATTAGCTACCGTCCAAAGTTATCATCCTCACACCACTATCCCTTTTCGGGGGCCACAAGCAGCGTTAACCGTAGCCGGAACAGTCAGTGGCTGGCAACTTGCCCTAGACTATGCCGCGCAGCACTTTACACACTCTCTCCCGTTACCCACATTGCTTGCTGACGCGATTCATTATGCTGAATCCGGTATTCCTGTAACAGCCTCACAGGCTGAGGCGACGAAAAGTAAAGCCGGTGAGTTAGCACATTTGCCCGGATTTAGCGACATCTACCTGCCTGATAATCGTACTCCGTTAGCCGGAGAGTGCTTACGTCAGACTGATTTAGCTTGTAGTCTAAAAGCGCTCGCTAGCGAGGGGCTTGATAGTTTTTATCGCGGAACGCTCGGCAAAAAAATTGCCGCGGGTATGGCTAGAATTGGTATGCCGATTACCGAACAAGACCTTATCGACCATCAGGCACGCTTTAAAGCCCCACTTAACGTAAAACATTCACGTGGAACGCTTTATAACCTTGCACCTCCTACTCAAGGCCTCGTTTCATTAGCCATTCTTGGTATCCTCGATCGCTTTAATCTCGACCAATGTGATGAGATTCAAACAATCCATCGCATTGTGGAAGCGACTAAATTGGCCTTTAAGCTTCGCGACGAACATATCACGGATCCCAAAGAGATCCCGCTCGATCTACAACAACTACTTAACACTTCCCACTTGGACGTAATGAGCCAGCAATTGAATACCGAACAGGCGGCACCTTGGGGGGAACCGTTACTGCCGGGGGATACTGTATGGATGGGGGTGACCGATAAAATGGGGTACTCGGTTTCGTTTATTCAGAGTATCTACCATGAATTTGGTAGCGGTGTGGTCATTCCCGACACCGGCATTCTGTGGCAAAACCGTGGCGCAGCCTTTAGCTTAGAAACTGGCCATCCTCGCTGCCTCGCTCCAAGAAAGTATCCTTTCCACACGCTAAACCCTGCAGCCGCTAAATTAGATGATGGCCGAACGTTAGTATATGGCTCAATGGGCGGTGATGGGCAACCCCAAACGCAAGCGGCGCTCTTTACGCGTTACGTGCAACAGCAACTGCCACTGCAAGAGGCCATTAGTGCTCCACGTTGGCTATTGGGCAGGACGTGGGGCAATGCTTCCGACTCTTTAAAGCTTGAATCGCGCTTTAGTGAGGCAACCTATCAAGGACTTAACGCATTGGGCCATCGTACCGAAAGGCTCGAAGCTTGGAGTGAAGCCACTGGTCATGCTGGGGCAATCGTTCGCCACCCTAATGGCCTGGTGGAAGGTGCTAGCGATCCACGAAGCAACGGCAGTGCGGCAGGATATTAAGGAATAGTGATGGATAAAAAAATTGATTGGCCGAGTTATATTACCCAAATGAGCCTACTGCTCGATCTACAGTTAGAGGAGCCACGCCAAGCCGAGCTGGCTCTACAACTTGCCCGTATTGCAGAGATTGCTGCGCCATTGATGGCTTATCCATTAGATGAGCGTCAAGAAGTAGGAGGCGTCTGGAAACTATGAATCTTGCCTCCTTGACGATTAAAGCGCTGCATCAACGTTGGACATCCAAGCAGCTGAGCGCGGTAGAAATCACCGAGCAGTACCTTGCGGCAATCGATGCCGCAAATCCTACGTTGAATGCTTGGACGACCCTTACCGCGGCAAGAGCGCGGCAAAACGCGATAGTTTTGGATAGACAGCGTGATAGTGGCGACCTACGTGGGCCACTGGCGGCTATTCCTTACGCTGTGAAAAACCTGTTCGATGTTAAGGATGAAGTGACCCTTGCAGGGGCGGAACTGTTCAGTCAACGTCCGGCAGCAACAGAAGATGCCTGGGCGATTCAACAGCTTAATCGGTCAGGGGCTATCCTTACCGGTATGCTCAATATGGATGCTTACGCCTACGGTTTCACCACCGAAAATAGTCATTATGGCGCTTGCCGTAATCCGCTCGATATTGCGCGTATTGCGGGGGGCTCCTCGGGTGGATCGGCCGCCGCAGTTGCGGCAGGATTAGCACATTTCTCGCTAGGCACCGACACCAATGGATCGATTCGCGTTCCCGCCTCGCTATGCGGCGTATTCGGTCTAAAACCGACCTTTGGCCGCCTTTCGCGACGAGGCAGCCATCCATTTGTCGCCAGTCTCGACCATATTGGCCCATTAGCTCGCCATGTCGAGGATCTGGCGCTGGTCTATGATCAATTACAAGGTCATGATCCCGGCGATCGCTTTCAGTCCGATCATCCAGTAAATCTGGTTTCGACACAGCTCGGACAACAAAAAAAACCGCTAAAAGTCGCAGTATTAGGTGGCTATTTTACACAGTGGGCGGACGATCAAGCCCGAGCCGTCACCGCAAAAGTGGCTCTCGCGCTGGGGGCTGACCATGAAGTCGAACTCGTTGATGCCGAATTAGCACGTTCCGCGGCCTTCTTACTGACTGCCAGCGAGGGAGGTAGTCATTATTTGAACGCATTACGTGATATGCCTGAGCGCTTCGAAGCTAATTCTCGGGAACGCTTATTAGCAGGCTGCATGCTCCCCGCCAGCTGGCCTATGCAAGCACAACGCTTCCGTGAACATTTTACCCGTCAGGTGTTAGCCCTGTTCGAGAAGTTCGATCTTTTAATCGCGCCAGCAACACCTTGTGCGGCAACAGTGATTGGGCAGCAATCGATCGAGATCCGAGGAAAAACTTTACCGACAAAAGCCAGTATGGGAATGCTCGCGCAACCACTCTCTTTTGTCGGGCTACCGGTATGTACCGCTCCGGTACGTACGGATAACGGTTTATCGATTGGTGTTCAGCTTATCGCTGCCCCCTATCAAGAAGCGACGACCTTGGAAGCCGCATGGCGATTAGAGCAAAATAACATAACGTTACAACACATTTTTTAGGAAGCACCGATGGACGATATGACAATTAACCAGCCTCACGTTCTTGTAGAAGTCGAACAGCAATTTCAGCGCTACGAAATTGCCCTCACCACTAACGATACCGTCGTGTTGGACGAGCTTTTTTGGCATAGCCCCCACACGGTCAGGCTGGGGGCAGGCGAGAACCTCTATGGTATAGAGGAAATTCAGGCATTTCGCGCAAGCCGCCCAGCCGCTAATCTGGAACGTTGCTTAAGAAATACCGTTATCACCACCTATGGTGAAGAGATGGCGGTGTGTAGCACGGAGTTTACTCGTGATAACACCACCAAAATCGGCCGCCAGCAACAAACTTGGGTAAAGTTTCCTCAAGGCTGGCGAATCGTTGCGGCCCACGTCAGTTTAATGAGTTAAGAAATAAGATCTTCCCTAATTCCTATGACCTATCAAGGTGCTGGGTGGTGAGTCACCCAGTGCTCTGCTATTTGCTGGCGCGTACAGATCCACACATCAGGAAACTGCTGAAGGTGGTCAAGGAACCTCTGTAATGCGCGGAACTTACCGGGTCGTCCTAATAACCGGCAGTGCATCCCAATTGATAGCATTTTCGGTGATGTCTCGCCTTCTTCGTAAAGAACATCGAAACTGTCTCGCAAATAGGTGTAGAACTGCTCAGCAGTATTAAAGCCCTGTGGCGTTGCAAAACGCATGTCGTTACATTCAAGCGTATAGGGGATCACTAAATGGGAGTGTTGTTTTCCATCTTCGGTGGTGACAGGCATCCAGAAAGGCAGATCGTCTCCATAGTAATCGCTGTCATACAGGTAGTCGCCCCGCTCCACTAATAGCTGGCGCGTTTTAGGGCTATCTCTACCGGTATACCAGCCCACAGGCGGTTTACCGAACAGTTCGGTGAGGACAGCTGTTGCTTTTTCCATATGCTCAGCTTCTTGCTCTGGCGACATGGCCTGATAGTGGATCCAGCGCCAACCATGACTGACCACATCGTAGTCCGCCTGACGAATGGCTTGAACGATCTCCGGATGTCGGGCGAGAGCCATGGCTACACCAAATACCGTTAAGGGTAGCCCACGGCGTTGGAATTCTCGATGTATCCGCCAAAATCCGGCACGCGAACCGTATTCATACAGGGAGTCCATCGACATATGACGGTCAGGATAGCTGGCAGCGCCGATAATATCGGACAAGAACTGTTCGGAGCCGGCATCACCATGCTCAACATGATTCTCTGCGCCCTCTTCGTAGTTGAGGACAAACTGTACGGCGACTCTCGCGTTATTAGGCCACTCGACTTTTGGCGGTTGTCCCGCATACCCGATTAAATCTCGCGAATACTCTTCTGCAAGAAGTTCTTTGATAATCTCACTACCCATCATCTACAATACTCCATGAATCAAAAAACGATATCGTGAAACAATTGTTGCAAAGCCTGTGCCAACTTCGAGTTAGTGAAACAAATGTTACGATATTCTTGCCGATTATCTTATAAAAGGCCTCATCATGACTATTAAACTGCGCCCCCTAGAACGTGAAGACCTTCGCTTTGTTCATCAACTGGACAATAACGCTACCGTGATGCGCTATTGGTTCGAAGAGCCTTATGAGGCCTTTGTTGAGCTTTCCGATCTCTACGATAAACATATTCACGATCAGAGCGAACGTCGTTTTGTGGTCGAGCATGAAGGGGAAAAGGCTGGTTTGGTGGAGTTAGTAGAAATTAACCATATTCACCGGCGGGCAGAATTCCAAATTATCATCGCTCCCGACCATCAGGGTAAAGGCTTAGCCAATAAAGCAACACGTGCCGCGATGGAATATGGATTTTCTGTATTGAATCTCTATAAACTCTATTTGATTGTTGATAAAGAAAACGAAAAAGCGATCCATATTTATTCGAAATTAGGCTTTGAAACCGAAGGAATTTTGAAGCAGGAATTCTTTATTAATGGCACCTACCGTGACACCTTAAGAATGTGTATTTTCCAACCCCAATATTTGGCAAAATTTCACAGCGGTAATGACAATCAGTCGTTATTACCGCCCACAGCTCAGTAGCGATATAGTGCGATATCGCCAAGATCAAAAGGCTTATTTAGCCAAACATACTGCATAGGTAACGTTCTAAAGCCATACGCGAACTAAACCCATGAGGAATTCCATAATGCTCTTGATTGTCACTGGCAAGATAGAGGGGAAATTCCTTATAGTGATCGCAAGTTTTCAGATCAGACGTCGGCTCTGCAAAATTCTGACTGCGCTCTTTAAGGGTAGGATGGATGACTAAAGCCGTTCTCCCTAAGCGGGCTTCACGGTTAACGTAAACATAATGGTCGGCGCGTCGATAACCATAGGTTTTCGGGGTTACCACGTCGACTTCAAATCCCGCTTTTTCTAATACCTTAGCCACTTCATCCGGTCGTAAATACATATAAAAACTCCTTAATTTTTTAGCAGCGAACTTTATCCTAGCCCAACGAGCTTGTAGTTCAGATCATTCGGAATTTTCTCTAAGATTATACAAATATCAAAAGCTGTCTATAATTATTAACACGAATTCAAATCTTGGAGAATATGATGGCTAAGAAATTACAACAATATGATTTAGCAGAAGATAATGCCGACGTACAAGAATTGGCTGATTCCCTAGAGGCCCTTTTAAATTCTTATGGTGATGATGCCAAAGAAGGGTTCGACGAAGCGCGCGAAAATGCTCAACGTCTACTAAAGAAAACGCGTGCCTCCTTCAATGAAGGTAAGAAATCACTTCGAGAAAACTTATGTGACTCTGGCTGCCAAGCGACACAGTGGGTTCAAGATAACCCCGCTTCGGCGTTAGGTGTCACCGCGGCAGTAGGCTTCGTATTTGGCCTGTTACTGTCACGCAAATAGTCTATTTCTTTCGAAAAATTACCGATATAAACCAGCGCTTAGCCGCTGGTTTTTTTGTATTTTCCACACTGAAAATCCCTTCACTTTTCCGCGATTTACTTAGCATGGTAATTATTAGCCCTGCATATTTTGATTAAATTTATTTATCAAAATAATTTCCTCTAAACGCTTGTCATCACTAGGAAAAATCTTAGATTAATGCATACATATGCAAAATTTATTGCATAAAAAGGTTGTTAATGCATTTCATTATGATAGGTTTAGTTATCTTACAACTAGGGAAGAAATCCATAACTAAATGATTAAATAAATAATATCAGGAAATAACTGTAAACATGACAATAAAACTTCAAGTCAAAAATTTGCATAAAATTTTTGGGGGTAACCCTGAGCGCGCTTATAAATTGCTCGAACAAGGTTACGATAAAGAAAGCATACTCGATAAAACTGGCTTATCAGTCGGGGTTAATAATGTTGACCTCACGATCCATGAAGGCGAGATATTTGTCATCATGGGCTTATCAGGTTCCGGTAAATCAACACTGGTCAGACTACTTAACCGATTGATTACCCCTAGCCGTGGCCAAGTGCTTATCGACGGCCAAGATATCGCGCAGGTCTCGGACAAAACGCTACGTGAAATACGCCGGACCAAGATCAGCATGGTCTTCCAATCCTTTGCTCTGATGCCTCATATGACAGTGCTCGATAATACCGCTTTTGGTATGACCTTGGCTGGCGTTGAAAAATCACAGCGACTGAGTAAAGCATTAGAAGCCCTGCGCCAAGTTGGATTAGAAAAATATGCCTCCTCTTGGCCCGATCAGCTATCAGGAGGGATGAGGCAGCGCGTCGGCCTCGCCAGAGCGCTCGCCAACGATCCCGATATTCTCTTGATGGATGAGGCTTTTTCAGCTCTCGACCCGCTGATTCGTACAGAGATGCAAGATGAGTTAGTCAAATTACAATCGAAACAGCAACGTACGATAGTTTTTATCTCCCACGATTTGGATGAGGCAATGCGTATCGGGGACCGTATTGCCATTATGCAAAACGGTCAGGTCGTTCAAGTTGGAACCCCTGATGAGATCCTCAACCAACCCGCTAATGACTATGTGGAAACCTTCTTCCGTGGGGTCGATATTAGTCAGGTCTTCAGTGCGAAAGATATTGCGAAACCTGCTACCGGCTCGATTATTCACCGGGTGAACGGTTTGGGGCCCAAATCGGCGTTAAAGCTACTGACCGATCAAGACCGCGATTATGGCTATGTTCTGAATAAGCAGCATTATGCCGGTATAGTGACCGCCGAAAGTCTTCAGCGTGCGGCGAGAGAAAATCTGCCTTTAGAACAGGCCTACCTTTCTCATCTCTCACCTGTCGAAGCATCGACCTCCTTAAGCGATCTCTTTACACCCGTGGCCGATGCGCCCTGTGCTCTACCAGTCGTTGATGAGGCACAGCAATTCTTAGGGATAATTTCGAAAAGTACGCTATTAAAAGCTTTAAACCGGGAGGCCGCTAACCTATGACCACGACCACTAACGACCCTTGGAGCACAAGTTCCGATACGACTACGACCACCAGCACTGATCCTTGGGGCGGGGCAGATAATAGCGCCACGCCTTCGTCTACTCCTGATCAGAGCGGGTGGCTAAATAGCGCACCAGTAGAACATCATACCTTCTCGTTAAGTGATCCGTTTCACTCAACGCTTATCCCTCTTGATCACTGGGTGACGGCAGGTATCAATGGATTAGTTGAGCATTGCCGCCCACTATTTCAAGGAATACGTATACCTATAGACTATATCCTGAGTAGCTTTCAACAACTACTCACTCATATTCCAGCCCCCGCGGCGATTATCCTCTTTGCTTGTATTGCATGGCAGCTGACCACCGCACGAATGGGGATTGGTACCTTCGTCGCCCTGATTTTTATTGGCTGTATTGGGGTTTGGAATGATGCAATGATTACCCTAGCCTTAGTCCTCACCTCGCTATTTTTCTGTGTTTTGATAGGCCTTCCTTTAGGTATCGCTTTAGCACGCAGTGATCGTGCCGCAAAAGTGGTAAGGCCGTTGTTAGATGCGATGCAGACGACGCCTGCCTTTGTCTATTTAGTCCCAATTGTGATGCTATTCGGAATCGGTAATGTACCGGGGGTTGTCGTCACTATTATTTTTGCTGTACCGCCAATTATCCGCCTGACGATCCTCGGAATTAAGCAAGTCCCTGAAGACCTGATCGAAGCCAGCCAATCTTTTGGCGCGAGTTCGCGACAAATGCTATGTAAGGTTCAGCTTCCCATCGCAATGCCGTCTATCATGGCGGGTATCAATCAAACACTTATGCTGGCACTTTCCATGGTCGTTATCGCCTCAATGATTGCGGTCGGAGGGTTAGGGCAAATGGTTTTACGGGGTATTGGTCGCCTTGATATGGGACAGGCTTCTATCGGTGGGGTCGGGATTGTTATTCTCGCCATTATCCTTGATCGATTAACACAATCCTTCGGCGTCGATAAGCGCCATCAGCGCCACCAGCGTTG
>DWRH01000150.1:0-12253 GCA_022318365.1 Anthoptus insignis
AAGCCTGTATGGCAAATCTTATATCTTGCTTTAGAAAAAGCTTGCTTTGAGGGTACATGTCAATGGCTCCATAAGTTTACATTCTATTCCCAAACTTTTTTTAACTAACTTTAAAATCATAGAAAATACTGTCGAAAAAGCTTGTTCGTGTAAAACTCAACACAATGGATTTTCTGAAAAGTTTTCGAGTATATTGCATTTTTAATTTGTAAGATAAGATCTTTTCCTTTTTGCATGCCTCACCTAAAAAAGACACATTTTAAACTTTTTTGTTGCAATAAAATAGAAACAAAAGTGCTGTCCCTTGCACTCTTTGGATAATTTAATGATAAAAAATTTGGAGAGAAATTTTATACACTATCGCTGATATTTTTCCTTAAGTTGACGCCATTGCCTGAACGGATACATGACAAATCTATCGTTTATCAAATCGTCGGTAAGCCTAAAGCTATAGCCATTAAGCACGATAAAGAAAATCATTCATAATCGCTATAGCAACTAGTGTAGACACTTGACGTTCCTTGTGATTTGATAAATAGAGGTTTTTATCTGACTTCACAACAAGGGCTTCTGGATGACTTTGAAAGTGAACATTACCATGCTTATCTTCAATAGCCTCTATTACCCCCTCACTGGAAAATGCTGCAACTTTATATCCAAGTGACTCCAATTTTCTTCTATTTTCTGGTGTATTACCTACTGCTCCTGAATGAGCATCTGGAAAATATGTTGAAAACCAGCCATTTTCATTAGGTATTAGGAATTTGGCTACTACTTCTGCTAAACGACTATTTGGAACGATCTTTATCTGCTGGAGAGGTACATCCTCTTTCTGTGGATTAGGTGCTGATTTTAAATGAGATCTTTGCTTCTCTTCATCACTCACAACACTCACTACTTCAATTCCCTTTGCATTCATTATGCCTTCACATATGCCAAGTAAATGAATTGCAGGGTTATCATCAACTATTTTTACAATTGCTTCAGTAACAAGCTGGCGATAAGGAGTGGGTGCTGAATGTAAATTATCCGGAATAAATATCCTATTTATTTTGTGCTCTTTAATGAATTGTGCAACTTCAACTTTTATTCGGTCTAATGTTAGCTTTTTTGCCAATGTTTTATCTTGTTTTGCGAGATTAAGTGACTCTGTCTGAATTTTTTTAAGGCTAATTATCTTATTATAATCAATCAGTACAGTCTTAACCACAAAGTTATTAAACATCTCATAGATATTTTGAGATAGCCCAAGTTCATGTGCTTCTTCCGTTTTCAACAAACCAACAACTACGTCATTATTTACTGTATTTTCTGCCGTCAAGACAGTTGACGCTGGTTCTTCTTTTCTGGTTACATGTTGAGATGCCGGTTTTTCACTAACGCCAGCATAAGTAATATTGCTTAATAATAGCACTATAATTAATAAGATATTAAATATTCTGCTATAATATCTATACATATAGTTTACCCTCTCAACACTTATATCAATATCATAACATATTATAGAACGTTTTACAACAAAAAGGTAAATTTGGTAAGAAAGAGAAGGTGGCCTGAGCAGGAATCGAACCAGCGACACAAGGATTTTCAGTCCTTTGCTCTACCAACTGAGCTATCAGGCCAACTGTATACTTTTATTTTTAGATAAAAAATGTTATTATGTCTATCAAAAGTTTTTAAAGTAGTTTATAAAAATAAAGGATGAACATTAATGACAAAATAGGAATCTACCCTGGCACATTTGACCCTATAACTTTTGGGCATATTGACATAATCAAAAGAGCGTGTAAACTAGTCGATAAATTAATAATAGGAGTTGCAGAAAACGTTAATAAGCATACTGCCTTTGACACAAAGCTACGCACAAGCATGGCTGAAAATGAAATCAAAGGACTAGGAATTGATGCAGATGTTATATCTTTTAATGGGTTGCTAGTGAAGTTTGCCAAAGAGCAGAATGCTTCTGTTATTATTAGAGGATTAAGAGCAGTGTCGGATTTTGATTACGAGTTTCAAATGAGTTGGGTAAATTATAAACTTCTTCCTGAAATCGAAACCATATTTCTTCCCGCTTCTGAAGATACTCAATTTATCTCATCAAGCTTTGTAAAGGAAATAGCAAGATTAGGAGAAGATGTTAGCAAATTTGTATCAAAAGGTGTTCAAAACGAATTGATTAACCTGAATAGGATAAAAAATGGAGAATAGTGCTTGTTGTTTTTTATTTCTGAATGGGTATATTCAATATATAAAATGTTATAAGCTAAAGGAGCAGCATGTCAAAAGTGAGGGTTAATAATAGAAAAGTTTGTTGTCATGGTGATGAGAATGATGAGGGTTCCGGCCATCCATTAATATATTTAGATATGGGAGAAGAAGAGGAAATAGCCTGCCCTTATTGTGAAAAGACGTTTGTCCATGACTGCACTGTAGAAGCGGTTGGGGAGCTGACTAGGGATGAGCTCTAATGGCACTTCTGCAGGCTTAGCTTATGTAAATAGCAATAAGAGGGGCAGTAAAAATGAAACTGTCCATACGGTCGAGCACTCCCCCATGGCCAGGTACCATATTTCCACTATCTTTAACACCGTAAGCTCTTTTAACAAGCGACTCAGTGAAATCGCCAAGTTGCGCTAGAATAGCAATTGCAAGGCCAATGATTGGAGAATAAAAAATTGAAAATAGACCAAAAAATATTGATCCAAAAATTGTGCACACTACTCCAGCTAAAATCGCACCAAGAAGTCCTGTCCAAGTTTTTCCAGGGCTAAGAATTGGGCAAATTTTAGCTCCACCAAAATTCTTGCCAAATAGGTAGGCAGTAACGTCAATTCCCCAAATGGTTAAGACGAACCATACTAATGCGTATTTTCCCTGTGGTAGATTATATAAATATATTAATGAGGCGCTTGGTAGTGCAATCAATAATAATGCAAAAACGTATAAAATTTTATTTCCTTGGGTTAGATTATACCATTCAAAAGAAGATAAAACTGCTATTGAAAAAATCAATAGGTAAAACGATAAATCACTAAAATATGTAGCAAAGGAAAATATGAATAATATTACTATTGAGGACAACATTCTAATTATAAAATTATTATCTACCATATTTTTTCTCTCTTTTTATATAATCTTCTAATGCTTTACTCAAATCTTGACAAGAAAAATCAGGCCATAAAGTATCACAAAAATACAATTCAGCATAAGCTGCTTGCCATAATAAAAAGTTGCTTAACCTTTTTTCGCCGCCAGTGCGAATTAATAAATCCAATTTTGGCAAATCTTTAGTATACAGAAATTTTTCAAATTCCTCTTCTGATACATAAGCAATATTTTCTTTTATAATATTGCTTATAGCTTGTGTAATTTCTTGCTTTGCTCCGTAACTGACTGCCACAGTGAGTAATAAACCATCGTTCTTATGTGTCATTTCTTCTGCTTTTTTAATTTGATCCAATATTTTACTGGATAACAGACTTAAATTGCCAATAAAATTCAACTTAATGTTACAGTTGCAAATGAAATTGACTTTATCTTCATTAGTTAAAACGGAGTAAAATAAATCAAATAGACAGTCAGTTTCGTTTTTGGGTCTAAGCCAATTCTCCATAGAGAATGCATACAAAGTTAAGTAGGGTATGGTTAGGTCCGTACAATACTTGGCAATATCGTATGCAACTTCACTGCCCTTTTTATAACCATCAATTTTTACTCTTCCTTGATTGTTTGCCCATCTACCATTACCATCCATAATAATTGCTAAATGTTTCGGTAAAGATTCTTGATTCAACATTTAAATTTAACCTAATTTTGACTTGAGTGAAATTTTTTGGATTTCAATGGACACCTGGAAGGTGTCAGCTACTTGCATGACAGGAAGAGAGTTACTGTAGTGACACCAATAGTTGATACTTGAATGCAAAATTGGTGTCATCCCAGTGCTCCAACACTGGGATCCAGGAAATTTGATTTCAAACAAGTGCATCAGATAGTTGTATAGTAAAGACTGGATTCCAGTGTTAAGCACTGGAATGACATCATTTGCTATGTAAGCTTTCTCCATATCATTTAGTGATTCAGTATATCCTTTTCTTTGATGGACAATTCACCATCAATTTTTTTTATATTATTATCAGTAATATTTTGTATTTCCTTTTTAGCACCATGAAAATCATCTTCTGAGATTTCTTTATTTTCCTTCATTTTTTCTGTTTCTTCCATAATATCTCTACGTATATTTCTAATGGCAATCCGTGCATTTTCAGCAAACTGATGCAATAATTTCACTAATTTTTCACGGGTTTCTTGTGTCAAGTCCGGAAGAGCTATACGTATGGTGCTACCCTCGACAACAGGATTTAAATTCAAGTTAGCATTTAATATAGCATTTTTCACTTCACCTACAACACTAATGTCCCAAACTTTAATTGATAGGGTTTTGTTATCTATAACCGAAACGCCTGCAACCTGATTTAACTTTTGATGTCCACCATAGATATTTACAACTATACCATCAAGCAACGATGCGCTAGCTCTACCAGTGCGTACACCTTTAATATCATCATGAAAGGACTGAATAGTTTTTAGCATCCTGTCCTTTGTTTTAGTTTTTATTTCATTTAACATAAATTACCTAATGTTTACAATCTGAAACTATAGTATAAGTACCTTGACCCTTAATAATATTGACTATTTTTTCTCCCTTCAAAGAAAAAACTATAATGGGAATAGAATTCTCACGAGCAAGTGAAATTGCTGATGCATCCATAACTTTTAAATCACGAGTCAACAAATCCGTGTAAGAAAGCCTATCATACATTACAGCATCCTCATTTTTTTTCGGATCAGCGGAGTATACACCATTTACTTGCGTACCCTTTAGAATAACATCACAATTCATTTCAACAGCACGTAAAGCTGCAGTTGTATCTGTAGTAAAAAATGGATTGCCTGTGCCTGCTGCAAAAATTACCACTCTACCTTTTTCTAAATGACGAATAGCTTTCCTTCTGATGTAAGGTTCGCATACAGTGGCCATGGGTATTGCAGATAATACCCTAGAAGCTACTAAATTTTTTTCTAAAAAGTTTTGTAAAATTAAAGCATTGATTATAGTTGCAAGCATTCCAATATAATCACTGCTTGCTCTTTCACAACCACTTAAAGACGCAGATGTGCCACGAAAGATATTACCACCACCAACAACAATACATACCTGAACTCCAAGATTACAAACTTCAACTATGCCTTTAGATAACTCACCTATAGTCTCCATATCGTGACCAAATTGCTTTGATCCCATCAAAGCCTCACCAGAGATTTTAAATAACACCCTGGAATATTTTATTTCGCTTTTTTCATTTGTTGAAATAAACATTTTTTGCTATTTAATCTGCATCACCCAAAACAAGTAACTTGTAATTAGAGAGTTTAACAGCACTCAACTCGCTTGATTTTATAAAATCAGAAATCTTCATCTTATCATCCTTTATAAATTTTTGCTCCAGTAAAACAACTTCTTCATAGTACTTAGCCATTCGTCCATCTACTATTTTTTTTGCTACTTCTTCAGGTTTATTTAAGCTCCTCACTTGCTCTTCAATTATAGAACGTTCGTTGTTCAACTTCATTTGATCTAAATCATCTATAGACAAGGCTTCAGGCTTCATAGCAACTACATGCATAGCTATTTGTTTCCCAATCTCTTGTAGCTTCGCCTTATCACCAGATGATTGCAATGCAATTAAAGCACCAATCTTACCTAAGCCATGCGCATCACCATGTACGTAGCCAGCAATAACTCCATCCTTAGCTTCTAAGTAACAAAGCTTGCTTAACTCTAGCTTCTCACCAAGAACTGACGTACCATTCATAATAGCTTCCTGCACTGTGCCAATGCTTTCATACTTGGCATTTTTTAACTCATCAACGCTAGTACAGCGTTCTTGATGAGCAATTGATGCTAAATTTAAAACTAACTCTATAAATTTCTCATTCCTTGCGACAAAATCGGTTTCGCAATTGAGTTCAATCAATACACCACAATTTTCAGTCAAACACATAGCAACGAGCCCATCTGAAGCTACTCTATCAGATTTTTTGTCAGCTTTAGCAAGACCTATTGTACGTAACTTATCAACGGCTTTCTTAATGTCACCATCACATTCTTCTAATGCTTTTTTACAGTCACTTAAGCCAAGCCCTGTTCTATCACGTAATTCTCTTATATCATCTGGATTCATCTTCATTTGTTACTACCTCCCTTTCTTCTTCTTTGTAAACTTTACTACGTCTCCTTTTAGTTTGCACAATACCATCTTCTTTTTCTTGAATAAACTCATCACCCCTTATATCATCAATCTTAACTCCAGATTTTGCTAGACTAGACTCTATTCCAGCTAATATAGAGTCGGTAGCTAATTTACAATAGAGCTCTATTGATTTTCTTGAGTCATCATTTCCAGGTATTAGATAAGTAATACCATCTGGATCAGAATTAGTATCAAGTATTGCAACTATTGGAATTCCTAACTTCTTAGCCTCCTTAACCGCTATATGCTCTTTATTAGTATCAATGATGAATAAGATATCAGGAATTGCTCCCATTTCTCTAATACCGCCAAGCGCCTTATCAAGCTTTTGCTTTTTCTTTTCAATGTTTCCCAATTCTTTCTTTGTTAAAATGCTATCCTCGTCATTTAATATTTTCTCATATTGCATCAAGGTTTTTATCGAAGAAGAAACAGTGCCCCAATTAGTAAGCATACCACCAAGCCAACGATGATTCACATAATATTGACCACAACGAATCGCTTCACTTGCAATAATATCAAAAGCTTGAAATTTTGTACCAACAAATAGAATACGACCACCTTGAAATGCAACGTCATATAAAGCCTTCATGGCCACCTGTAGCAATGGTAGTGTTTTTCGCAAATCAATTATATGTATACGATTTTCTTGATGCACTCCATATATGTATGGAGCCATTTTTGCGTTCCAGCGACTAATTTTGTGACCAAAATGTACACCAGATTCAGCTAAATCACGCACAGTGACTTTAGGCAAATTTGTCATATATCATTCCTCCAAATAGTTTATCTTCCATGGCATAACCCTAATGGGACTACTTGTACAAACCATGTGTGAAATTAAATTATTTACATAGTAATAGAAAAGACAGCAAAGCGCAAACAAAAAATATTGACAAAGGGCAACATGTTTATTAGCTTTAAAGTTGAAGCCCGAAAACGCTAAAAAGAAATTAGGGGGGTGTAGCTCAGTTGGTTAGAGCGCATGCCTGTCACGCATGAGGTCGTGAGTTCAAGTCTCATCACTCCCGCCATATTAGTTTTAGCATAACTTAGAATTCGCAGTATTATTGCCGGTATTGAGAAACGCCTTCACCAAACTTGACATGGCATGGTATTGTAATTAATACTTAAATAGGTTTGTTTTTATCATTAACAATTAGGATTAAATATGCTCATTTCTGAAGTTTTTGCAGCAGATGCAACTAGCAATACATCAAGTATCGGCGCATCTTTTGCTAGTTTTACTCCATTGATTTTAATATTTGTGGTATTTTATTTTCTCATTGTTCGCCCGCAACAAAAAAAACTAAAAGAACATAGAAAGATGATAGATCAAATAAAACGTGGTGATACAGTCATTACTTCTGGTGGAATAATAGGTGAAGTTAATAAAGTTGATGAGGCAAATGCACAATTTATAATAGAAATAGCACCAAAAGTTGAGGTGAAAATCCTAAAGTCTGCTATATCTGAGGTTTTAAGCAAAGAAACTCAAAAAGTAGCAGCTAAACCAATTGAAAAAGGCAAAATCGAAAAGAATGATAAAAAGAATAAAAATCAACCACCAGAGGAAAGTAAAAAGGGAAAAGATGATAAAGGCAAAAATGCTACATAACTTTAAAAGAAAGTTCATTTGGTGATCCATTTGTGTGCGGAATATTTGGTGTAGTAAGTAGTGGTGATTCAGTAATACCAACCTTACTAACTGGGTTACAAAAATTGGAATATAGGGGATATGATTCCTCAGGTATAGCAATCATAAATAACGAAGGTAAGATAGAAGTCAAAAAATCAGAAGGTAAAGTCGAAAGGTTATGTGAAGTTGTTGATGACAGCAAGATGTCTCACAGTACAGTTGGTATAGCACATACTCGCTGGGCTACACATGGAGTTCCAGGCCTTAAAAATGCTCATCCCATTCGTACAAATAATGTTGTTGTTGCTCATAACGGCATAATTGAGAATTACAATCTGCTAAAAAAGGGTCTAGAAGAAAGGGGCATGTCATTCCATACTGACACTGACACAGAGATCATACCAAACATGCTAACCTTATATCTCGATGAAGGATTGTCGCCAGTTGATTCTCTATTTAAGTGTTTAAACAACCTACACGGCTCATTTGCCTTGGTCTTATTATTTGCAGAATATCCAGACGCCTTATTTGTTGCGAAGAGAAATTTGCCTTTAGCAATAGGCTATAACTGTAACACAGTGTTTGCTGCATCTGACTCTAATGCTTTAAGTGCATTTGTGGAAAGAATATCGCATTTGGAAGATGATGACATTGCAGTGATAAAATCTAGTGGAGTTAGTATATACAACAATGGTACACAAGTTAAACGCAGTATAGAAAATAGTAGTCCAAGTGATTTTCTAATTAGCAAAAATGGTTACCCTAGCTTCATGCTAAAGGAGATTTTTGAGCAACCGCGTGCATTAAACAAAACAATAAATCAATTTTACAAGCAATATAAAGAGGTAATATTTGCTAACAAAAAATTGTTTTCTGAGCTGAGTTACATTACTATAGTTGGATGCGGGTCATCTTATTTTGCTGGGCTAATAGCAAAGTATTGGCTGGAAAATGTCGCTCAAGTTCGAGTATATCTAGAAACCTCATCAGAATTTAGGTATAGCAACGTCAAGCTGGAAGAAGGCAGCATTGGGTTATTTATCTCTCAATCTGGCGAAACTGCAGATACCATAGAAGCGCTGCGTTATGCGAAATCACAGAAGCAAACAATCATAAGTATAACTAATACATTTAGCAGCAGCATTGAAAAGATCTCAGATATTGTGTTACATACTCTTGCTGGGCAAGAAATTGGTGTTGCTTCAACAAAAACCTTTTCTGCGCAACTTGCAACTTTAGCATGCTTTGCCGTGGAGCTTGGAAAAATAAAAGGTATACTGGGTGGAGAGAGAATAAAACAGCTAAGCAGTGCTATCAATTCTATTCCCGAGTATGTTGAGCACGTTTTGAATGTGATAAAAATACAACATATATCGGGCAGTATATTAGAACACAATAACGTTATTTTAATCGGCAGAGGAAGTTCATACGGAGTTGCAATGGAAGGCGCATTGAAAATAAAAGAGCTTTCATACATCAATACCATTGGTATTGCAGCGGGAGAAATGAAGCATGGTTCTATTGCTTTAATAGACTCTACTGTGCTTGTTATAGCAATTATCCCTTATGATGATTTATTCTTTAAAACGCTATCTAATATACAAGAGATTATTGCAAGAAAAGGCAAAGTAATTGCCTTCAGTGATAAACAAGGAGCGCCATTCCTAAGGGGAGTTTGCGCAGATGTGGTGCAACTTCCAGACACTGATAATTTTATCTCTCCAATCATCTACAGTGTTGCTATGCAATTCCTTGCTTACTTTACTGCAGCAAAAAAAGGGTTAGATGCAGATTGTCCAAGAAATTTAGCTAAGTCTGTCACGGTTGAGTAGTCCATTTAAAGTTAAAGCTAAACTTCTAATTAAGGTAACCAGACTGCATTCTGTGATTTTTAGCAAAACACGATACACAATCGTCATTCCGCTACTAGTTAGCGGAATCTATGCCGAGATACCGCGAATGAATCGCGGTATGACGGTTAAGTAATTCGTCATTCCGCTACCTGTTAGCGCCGCGGCGGCATAGCTATCTTCAAAAATATGGTTGAATAATTGTTAATAATAGTGTATAATTATTAATATTTTTAAGCACTTTGGCTATGGCTTTATCTAAGTTTCTCGACCCTAAGCTGGATTTGACCTTCAAAAAAATATTTGGCACTGAAAAAAATAAGAATATTCTCATACATTTTTTGAATGATATTTTAGGGTTTACCGAGATAAATACTATACAAGAAGTGGAATTCCTCAGTACTATAATGGATCCTGAAATTGCATCTGATAAACAAAGTATAGTTGATGTTCTTTGCAGGGATTCTAGTGGGGCCAGGTATGTGATTGAAATGCAGCTTACTCGCGATAAAGGCTTCGAAAAACGAGCTCAATTATATGCTGCTAAGGCTTACTCAAGGCAAGCTGATAAATCTGGTAAGTACATTGATTTAAAGAAGGTTTTCTTTATTGCTATCTCTAATTGTAATTTATTTCCTGATAAGCTTGATTATATATCCAGCCACACTATAAGAGATGAGAAAACCAATGAGCATGACTTAAAAGATTTTCAATTTGTATTTATTGAACTACCTAAATTTCCTAAGAATAAGGAAGAACAGCTAGAAAGCATAGTGGATCGTTGGTTATTTTTCTTCAAATATGCAGATGAAACTACGGAAGAAGACTTAAGGAAAATAGCAGAAAAAGCACCAATAATAAAGTTAGCCTATGATGAATTAGACAGGTTTAGCTGGAATGAAAAAGATTTAGTAGCTTATGAAGAAAGAATAATGGATCTACGCAAAGAAGAAGCCATTCTTGAATACAGACTTGACCTTGCTACTGAAAAAGGCATCCAAATTGGCGAAGAAAGAGGCATCAAAATTGGTAAAGAGGAAGGGAAAATTGAAGTCGCAAAAGCAATGCTGGCTAATAATGTTGATGTCAACACTATTGTCAAGTTTACTGGCCTTTCTATTAGTGAGATTGAAGAATTAAGTGTGAACGGTACAGAGTAATTTCAAAGTGCATTTGCAGTTGGAACGGATACATTTAATGAGAGTCCCATTTCACGGTGTTCAAATCTACTCCTTCTTGTACCATCTCCCAAAGTGGGCTCATTTCTCTCAGTCGGCCAACATTTTTAGCAACAAGATCTGCTGCATACAAAACTTCTTCTTTAGTTGTAAATCGGCCTAGGCCAAATCTAATTGATGAATGCTCAAGGTCATGGCCATTATTTAGCGACCGTACGACATAGGAAGGCTCAAGAGACGCAGACGTGCACGCAGAACCAGAACTTACTGCTAAATCCTTGATTGCCATGATGAGAGACTCACCCTCAACATAAGGAAAGCTCAAGTTTAGGTTGCCAGGAATTCTATTTTCATAATCACCATTTAAAACGATATCAGGAAACGCTTCTTTTATCTTGTTATACAAAATATCCCTTAATTCTTCCACTCTAGTTGTTTCTTTTTTCATTTCTTCTCTAGCAATACGTGCCGCTTCACCAAAACCAACTGCAAGAGGTGTTGGAACTGTTCCAGAACGCATGCCTCTTTCCTGTCCACCACCACTAATTAGTGGTATCAGCCTAACACGAGGATTCTTTCTACGTACATATAATGCGCCTATTCCCATAGGTCCATAAATTTTGTGGCTAGAGAGACTCATAAGATCAATGCACATCTCATTAACATCAATTGGAACTTTTCCAAAGCTTTGAGCTGCATCTGTGTGGAAAAATATATTATGCTTTCTACATATTACACCAATTTCTTTGACAGGCTGAATTACTCCGATTTCATTATTTACCATCATCACTGAAACCAGGATTGTTTGATCAGTAATTGCTTCCTCAAGCTTTGATAAATCTATAATTCCGTTTTGCTTAACAGGCAAATATGTAACTTTAAAGCCTTCATTTTCCAGATGCCGACAAGAATCCAGAACACACTTATGCTCCGTGCAGACAGTGATTATATGATTTCCTTTATTTTTATAAAAGTGAGCAACGCCCTTGATTGCTGTATTATTTGACTCAGTTGCACCTGAGGTAAAGATAATTTCTTTGCTATCTGCGTTCACCAGATCAGCGATGTGTTTCCTTGCTTTTTCCACTGCTTCTTCAGCAGTCCAACCAAATGAATGGCTGCGAGAGTGTGCATTGCTGAACTCACCAAAGTAAGGTATCATCACCTCTAAAACACGGGGATCTACTTTAGTAGTAGATTGATAATCAAGAAATATTGGTAATTTTATTTTAGCATCGTGTATTTTTTTACTTTCAACATTCATAAAGCTAC
>DWRH01000151.1:0-12247 GCA_022318365.1 Anthoptus insignis
CTCCGAAGCACGGAAACGTTCATGAAATTTTTGCCACTAGCGGTCACCCATCCACCTACCGACCGCACCTTTTACGATCGATTGCTTAACTTTTACGATCGCTCTCAATCGTAACAAGCCGCAGGGCTATGAACGCTTCATTTTATCATTACAAGCAGACAAATGAATTTTATTTATTTAGATAGATACGGATCGTATTGTCTGGCAAAACATGAGACACAATAAAATGACAAATGGGATATTTTAATAAAATTCATCAAGTCCAATTTGGTTGTCGTAGACCTTGCACAGTGATGCGATGAAATAGTAATTAATGTATGCACCAATATATTATGTGTTTCACCTACATGCAAACAAGGGACAATTGAACAATAATGCCATTCCGTGTGTAGAGTAGCCGAGATACAGAGGCTTTTTATATCAATCCTCCATCATTTGTGGAGCTTGTGTTTACTAATGTACTCTTTCATGCCAGTTCTCGGTTATATGACTCTCGCACTATGATAACGGTTTGGATGCCAAGGGAACATACACAAGTGACACACATCAATAAAAGCTATACCAAAACAAATATACCTGCATAGAGGTAGGTATAGCAATACCTACAAGCATGGGCGTACTCAGAGTGGGGCATACCCTGAAATCTGGATATATAAGGAAAGTTGTCGTAAAGGATAATTATATTTTACATGACATTATGCTTTAAACTCAGAAAATATAAAATCTGAACACTAGATTCTATATATTTCATACGATCCGTAGAAAAATCAAGAGGCATATAATTATATGCAGTAGTGAAAAATCAAGAGCACACATTTAAAAAATAACGATGTTTTACAAAAATCCTTATAAGTTCTCTATGCCCGTCCATCTATAAGTGTGTCCTTATGTCGATCTGTCAGTCCGTTCGTATGAAATCATAGTAACTACTTAACTGATATTTGGTATATCCTTGCCATTACCACGTGGAAGCAGGGATAATTTATGGGTTTGAAAAGTGGTTTCTCGAACGGGTTGACCTGGGTTGCAACCCTGCACGCATCTCTAATTTGTAGATGTTGTGTACATAGAATTGTAATAATACAGTATAATGATCACTTCGGTGACGGAAAACATCGTGAGGACCTGCACTTCTGAGAAATCCTCACAATGTTCTCGTAGGTGTGCGAATTCTACCGATCCGCACTTGGTAAGCGTAAGCACTTGGTAGTCTAGTCTAGCACAATAGTAAGACAATTGTGTGTTGCAATGGTGACACTGAATTTAGGTACATGTTCATCACACCAAGTAAAATTTAATTGCAAGTTTTGAAACTATGACTATTTTCTTATTTATATTATTTATTTATTCTCTATTAAAATTTTTAAGATGTTTTTTGATTTCTATGGCCTCCCTAACTAAACGTGGTATGTACTGAAAAATGTTTGAGACTACCACTTCTGTATATATATAAAACATATTTTGAAGTACGATTTGGTGTGAACTAAATAGATAGACCTAGGTGCCTACCCACTAAACACCACATGAGGTTGCCTTTGGTTCTGCGAACTTTTAACCTTCATCGGAAGCGACCCCGCTTGGAGAGATGGGGCGCGGATAGCGCTCTACGGCTCGGTGGGAGTGTGAACGCTACCAACACATAAATTAGCCTAGCTGCCTCTGTGTGTAGCTGGTCTGTCTGCCAGCTGCCGTTTAATTGTCGCTGCACCAGTGCGCTCAATTAGTACAGCGACACTGCGATATGCAGTAATGCAGTAATGTGCTATTATTGTCAGCTTCGAATACTAACCAGCTAACAGCTGGTGAGAGAAGAGTCATATTCCTATTTTTTAAAGAAAACCGACAGTTCGCCTCGACAACTGGCTGATGAGAGCAGAGCCGTATTCCAATTTTAAATTCTCTACTATGATAGTTATTGGGTAAATGCCCTGTGTTTCTCATACATATCAAAAACACATCAACCATGTAATAAACTAAAATAAATAAATAAAATTAAAAAAAAAGATAAAATACATAATAATAAATAACTAATAATCTAGCTTATTCCCCGACTACGTCCGTGTGGAACATTTTTGGTGCATAAACCATAAAGATAATGTACCTAATTGCGTTGTTACATATCCACAACGTAATTCATATTTAAACTTTATTATACCAAGAAATTGTGGTACAAAAGGCGGACTTAATGCTAAAAGCATTATCTACCAATCAACCTACACAAATATCAGCTAATGCAGCATAGGGCTCAAGTAAATTAATGGAAAAAAAATATTTTGAATTTAATTTTAAAAGTACCTACGTGTACAATCTGGTAAAGAGGGGGGCGGGGGGTCGCAGGAGCGGCAGCTACTTTGTCCCAACGCCTGTTCCGATAACCGAACCCGCATCCGATTGGTTCCAGGACGCTTAAAAAAGACGCCAATCTCTCGACCAGTCACAAGAAAGCTAAGACTGACGATGTGAACAAATCCTCGTCTAGCCACTTAACGCCTAAGAATGCCAACCGGCTTCACCCTAGCCGTTAAACCGGCCTGCTTAGCCACTTGCCGGCTAATAGGAACCTTGGTACATTTATAAGGCTTCCTAGGTAGGCTCTTGTAAAACCTTTGAAGGAAGATTTGATAAGAAAACCTTTAAGGACTCGCGTTTCTTTCGCTTTGACAAGGGGACAGGCAGTAAAATCCTAGTGTTAAGTACTTAGTAATTTATTTATTTAAGCTTTTTTGATCCATACAGATTGTATTATCAAAAGGCGGACTTAATGCTAAAAGCATTCTCTGCCAGTCAACCTTTAGGCAGTGGGAAAACATCGAAAGCGGTCTTAAGTGGAAATAATAATAAACGACATTGCGATTATAACGAACAGTATATACATAAAAATACATAATAAATAACTATATAAAATAAATGAATATTAAATACATAAATATACATATATAAGCACAATGTATAAAATATATTACTTCTGAAGATGTAATGATTGGAGAAGATGAGCAAATACCTGCTTTTTAAAAATATATTTGCTAGAGGGTTGCCTTATTGAAATAGGGAGATTGTTCCAAAGTCGAGTGGCTTCCACTGCGAATGAGTCGCGTACGAAACCAGTGCAGTGAGTTGGAATAGCTAACGCTAAGGTCTGAGAGGAGCGCAGAATCCGGTTATGAGTATCGCACCGGAACTGAAACAGACATTTCAAGTATTCTGGCGCAAAATTGTCAAAGAGTATAGAAAAAAGTGTATTGAGTATCCTGTATTGCCTACGTTGGCGAATCGGAAGCCACTTGAGCTGATGGCGATATAAGGAGACATGATCGTATTTTCGGAGACAGAAGATGAAACGGATACAATTATTTATGAGACGGTCCAGTTTGTCTAGAAGAACTTCATTTAAGTCGGGGTAACATACATCAGCATAATCAATCAGGGGAAAGATGAGAGCATGCACCAGACTTATTTTTACCTTGATCGGCAGAAAGTTCCTAAGACGATTGAGAACTCTCAGCTTTGCGGTGACTGAGCCACATATGTTTTTAATTTGTATTGTCCAGGTAAGAGTTGGATCCATGTAAATACCCAAATTTTTAACATATGGTGAAAAGGGTATAGGAGACCCATCGAAGAAGATAGGCGGGACAAGGTTAAAGTCGAGCTTAGTAAGCTGTCGGCTTCTACCTAGTATGATAGCTTGACATTTTTTTGTGTTCACTTTTAAACCGAATTTGGAACACCATACATTAAGCACGTTCAAATCCGAGTTAACTCTACTTATGGCCTCATTGATAGAATCAACTTTATCTTGCGCATAAATTTGAAGGTCGTCGGCGTAAAAATGGTAAGAGCAACTAAGGCAGGTAGAAAGAAAATTAATAAAGATAGAAAACAATAAAGGAGATAGAATTCCACCTTGCGGCACGCCAGACAGCATTTGACGCCAGTCCGATAACTCACGGCCAACACGCACAGCTTGCTGACGATCAGCAAGGTAGGAAGTAAGCCACTTCAAGGAAATATCAGAAAAATTGAGATGACCGAGCATAGCGACGAGAATATCATGGTCAACCATGTTGAAGGCGTTCGAAAAGTCAACCAGTACAAGCACAGTGACCATTCCACCCTTCATACCAGCTCGAATGTCTTCAGTGACTTTCATCAGAGCCGTAGTTGTGCTATGCCCGGTTCGAAAGCCAGATTGAAATGGAGATAAAAACTTAGAGATCTGGAGAAATTTAGAGACCTGATGAAGAACTGTGGACTCTAAAAGTTTGGATAAATATGGTAAGATTGAAATAGGTCTATAATTGTCTAATTGCGAGGGGTTCGCAACTTTAGGAAGAGGAACGACGTGTGCGTTACGCCATAAAGCAGGAAACTCCCCGGACAACAAAGAAAAATTGATGATGTGAGTAATGACCGGTAAAATATGCTCAAGTATAGGAAAAATCATCATGCGACTCACACCATCACATCCTGTTGCTTTAGACTTTAAAGACAGTAGTGTTTTATGAGTGTCCTCAACAGAAACAGAAGAGAAAGAAAAGAGATCATGTTGAGGTTTGGCCATGGAATTAATTTCAGCAACTGTTTGGGCTCTGATAGAAGAACAAAGAGAGGGGACGTTGGAGAAATGAGAATTAAGGTCGTTAAGAGATATATTAATTTGATCATTGCCAATTGAAGGTTTACCTAGTCCATGAGAATTTAGAAACTTCCATATATCGGCCGGAGATGTATTGGAGATGTGATCAAAGAAGTACCTACGCTTTGCTGCTCTTACCATTTGATTGCAGCGATTACGAGCAGTTTTGTAAAGATCCCAATTTACATCGCATCTATCCCTCTTGAACTTCCTAAAGGCTTTATCACGACGCGACATAGCCATGCGCACTCCTTTTGTGATCCACGGAGCTGGTGGATGCTTTAAACGAACGGCCTTCACCGGTGCATGTCGGTCAAACAGCTTTAGAATAATATTGTTAAAGTGAGAAACTTTTCCGTCCACTGTTGACGAGTCATACACCGGTGAAAAGTCCGTAGACGCAGCATCTTTACTTAACGCGGCGAGGTCTAGCCTAGCAAAACTTCTGATTAAAATTGTTTCAGGCTTAGGTTTAGGAGAATTTATTTTATATGAAAGGTAAATTAAGTCGTGGCGCGAAAAGCCGGGCGCTGACAGCTGACCATGTTTAATAACTAATTGAGGAGAGGAAGTTATGGCCAAATCAAGCCAGGTATCAGGAGAACCGAGATTGTGGTGAGTAGGGTTAAAGGGAATAACGGATAAGTTTACAGAAGTTAAGATGTCTAAGAGTTTAACACTCTGTGGAGAAGTTTTGAGTAGGTCAGTGTTAAAGTCACCCATGATTATGTGATGCATGTAATTAGAGCAAACTGAATCCAAAGCAAGTTCCAGGCTGGAGAAATAATCTGTCGAGGGAGGGCAGTAGACTACACCAAGAACAACTTTAGAATATCTCATCTGAAGTTCAATGAATAAATATTCCGCAGAAGCTGAGTATTGTGGCGAAGAGGACTGTATAACAGAGTATGGTATGCCATTACGTAAATAAATGGCAACTCCTCCACCACCCTTGTCCACTCTGTCATTTCTGATCAGGACATACCCTGGCAGACTGTAAGAGGAAGAAGGGAGTGAAGGCTTAAGCCAGCTCTCGGAAATAAGAATAGCCTGCACTGTGTCAGAAGAGTCGAATGTATCAAGCAGATCAGAGTAGTGTGAAGGGATGCTTTGTGCATTCATATGGCAAACATTAAAAGAATTTGAAGTTATATCAAACGCGGAATATAGCAAATTACGCAGGGTTTCAGGTTCTTCAAAGGAATCTTCACTCAAGGAAGAGTCATGTGCAGTATGAAACGAGTCATCATCAGACATTAAAATTATATTATCATGAGACATTAATATATATATATAAATAAATATATAATATAAAATACACTATAAATATATAAAATATTTAAAATAAACTAATGTAAAGCGATTAGCTATTCACATGTAATGCCAATCCCGCCAGTTTAATAATACAGAGAATGCCAAAAGAAACCACTATAACTTAATTGCCATAAATATACAATTCAAGTTCAGTACAGTTCAAGTTCATCATAGAGGGAAAAAACAAGACAATAATAATGTCACGTGATCAAAGAAAAAGTTTGAAAATTATTATGGAAAATCTAAGCGGCTATTTAAGAAAAGAAAAAAAAACCAGAAAAATAAGAAAAAAATAACAATAAAAATAAAACAAAATGAAAAAATGTACCTAATAACAATATCTACGACAGCTGCCAAGTACACTTTATGAAAGACAAACTATTATCATTATAACAGTAATCTTACACCACAAAAAAAAACAAGATTAAACAAAAGTGACGATAATTTATTATATTAGAAAACAGTACATACAAAACGTTCAAATTCATGAAAAAAAGTGAAATAATGATATTATAATACTACGACATCTTATATATATACGACAGCTTCCAAGTTCACTTTATGAAAGAGAAACTATATTATTAAAACAATAATTTTACACCACGACACGAAATATTAGTTTCTATATATAGGGAATTAGGAAATTTTTAAGTTATTCGGATTCATAACTGACATATAAGTAAGTATATATATAGATTATTTAAATACAAATATTTTTACTAAGCACAGTATAACAGGATTAAACAAAAGTGATTCGACAAATTTTATTATATTAAAAAACAGTACATACAAAATGTTGAAATTCATGGGAAAAAATTAAAAATAATAATGTTATAATACTAATCAACAGTTCACAATTTAGAAACTCACAGCCCGTCACGTGAGTTTTAATTACAAATCGTTTTTATTAAGATAATGTTAGCATACATTCATCATGAAATAATAGGTAATAGTCATGTCATCCACGACCATAACAAATGTGACATTGATGAGAATCAGTTATGACAATAACAACTATCATATTAGTATTGGTATTTGGTATTGTATTTGGCAGTATGTTTTCTCATTGTCAAGAAACAATAAATGATCTAAAGATGAACTTGAACTTAGATTATAATGAAACTGTCAGATTTTTAGAACGACCTACTACAACATAATAAATGTAAAAAGAGAGGAGTTAACAAAATATACATAATAGGACGGAAAATTTTACATATAATTCTACTTATGTCTGGCGGTTCTCTTTGTTGTATGCTGTTCGGCCGCAGCAGTTGCCGATGGGGAAGAAGAGCGAGATCTCTGCTCCGCAACACCTAAATATGTTTCGGGGACGCTGGTGCACTCTGCTAGCTCTTCAAATGAGGCGATACGACGGAGCGGTCCGTCACGCGCTTTGACTATGATGTTGCCGTCGATTGTCCAGCAGTTACGAATGCCCATGCGCTTACGTGCCTCAATGAATAGTGACTGTCGCGAGCGAGTTAGGAACTCGGAGACCACAATGGTAGTCCCCTTTAGGGATGCCTTTCTTCTCCAGACTGTAGCACGGGAAGGAAGATCCGCAAAGCGAATGAGCACTGGGCGACACTTGCCATCAGTGGACTTCCCCAGCCGATGACAGATCTTAAGTCCTTCTTTAGTGAAGTTACTCAGTTTGAACTTGTCCACTAGAAGTTTCACCACGTATTCTGAGAGATGGCCTTCAATGTCTTTGGGGTGTTTGTTACTAAGACTAGTTATACGTACCTTTGTTCATACTGAGTAATGTAATCATCTAAGGAGGTAGTATGAAATAAACTGCTGACCGAACGGACGTGTTGTCATTTATCGCTATACTACAGTGGCGCAGTCGAAAAACAATTACTAGTGTTAATTACTACTATAAAATGTCTATAGGCAAATTAGGCGAGTTTAATTTATCCTCCGGATCGTGGAACACGTACGTGGAACGATTAGAACAATATTTTCTCGTTAATAATGTAAAAACCGAACTCCGTGTACCTACATTAATCGCGTGCGTGGGTGACGCTACGTATGAGTTGATGGTGGATTTGTGCAACCCAGAGAAACCAGCCAAGTGTACTTATGAAAAGTTGGTGGAATTGGTACGAGCTCATATACAACCAACACCATCGATATTAGCCGAAAGGTACAAGTTTCGTAAAAGAATACAAGCAACGACCGAGTCGGTGGCACAGTTCGCAGCCGCTTTAAAACGATTAGCTCGGACGTGTGACTTCAAAGATTCTCTGGACGAAAATCTGCGGGACCAGTTCGTGTGCGGGCTCGCCAGCGAGTGTACTCGACAAAGTTTGTTTTGCAACAAGCAACTGACGTACACGACGGCATATAGTAAAGCGGTGGCATTGGAGGCGGCGGCAACAGACGCGGCAGCAGTGGAGCAGCAGTCCAGGGAGCGAGAATGCGACGTCCTGGTGGTGCGTGGCGGTGGCGCGGGCGGCGCGGCGAGGTGGGGAGCGGCGCGCGCGCGACCACCCCGCGAGGATAGCGGCCGCGGTGGCGCGGGAGCTCGAGCTCAAGGCAATCATTACAGTCAGGCGAGTTGTTATTGTTGTGGAGGCAAGGGGCACACACGGAATGCATGTAAGTTCAGAGAGTATGTGTGCAGGAAATGCCTTAGACAGGGACATTTAAAGAGAATGTGCCCCGGTGGACAGGAGATAGAGGGTAACAGGCAAGTGTTACGATTAGATTCTTATGTTGAGCAGAAGACAAAAGACGATGAAGTTGACGAGTCTCAGTACGGAGATCGCGGCGAAGGCGACGGTCCCAGTGGGCTGTATATGGTGGAGCAGGCTGGTTGCGAGCCGTTGTTGGTAGACATTCAAGTTGGTAGACATCAATTGCGAATGCATGTGGACACTGGATCCCCCATTGCGTGTGTGAGTGACAATATGTATTACAAGTTATTTCCCACGTATGACATTTGTCGTGATAATATTAAACTTAAAGGCTACAACGGACAGTGTATTTCATCCTTAGGTTATATTAATGTTTCCGTTTGTTATAATAACGTTGCACAAATTCTTAAACTTTATATTATTCGCATGGGTAGTGTACCGCTTCTTGGTCGGGAATGGATAAGAAAGCTTAATCTAGATATAAAAGTTTCTAACAATGTTATATCCATTAACAGTCTAAGTAATCCTCGAGATAATTGTGTTTTTAACAAAGATATTTTTGTTCAAACGTATCCTTCCGTGTTTAGTGACAAGTTAGGTAAATTAAAAAACTATACTGCTACGTTGCGCGTGCGACCCGACGCGGTACCGGTTTACAGACGTGCGCGGCCCCTGCCGCTGGCGCTGCGGCCGCAAGTCGACAACGAGTTGCGGCGGTTACAGGATATAGGTGTTATCTCACCGGTGTCGTCCTCGGACTGGGCTTCATGTGTAGTTGTTGTTTTAAAAAGTAATGGGGCCCTAAGAATATGCGGTGATTACAAAAGTACATTAAATCCCGTTCTCGACATCGATAGATACCCCCTTCCCCGGGCTGAGGTTTTATTTAATGACTTGAGTGGAGGAAAAAAATTTAGTAAAATAGATTTATCGGAATCATATTCTCAGGTGCCACTGGACGACTCCAAAAAATATACGGTTGTGAATACTCATCGCGGCTTGTTTGTTTACAATCGTTTAGTTTACGGTCTGGCATCGGCTCCCTCTATTTTCCAAAGAATATTGGAGCAAATTATAAGTGGCATTCCTCATGTTACAAATTTTTTGGATGATATCTTAATCACTGGGTCGACTGAAATGGAGCATGTTAAAAATTTAAGTGAAGTTTTCAAACGATTAGCTAGGCATGGACTGACTGTGAGAAAAGAAAAATGTATTTTTTTTGCAAACGAGGTTAGTTATTTAGGGTTAATAATATCCGAGCAGGGCGTCAGGGTTGACAAAAGTAAAGTAGAAGCCGTCTTAAATGCACCTCAACCCACGAATATTTCGGAACTTAAATCTTTTCTAGGAATGGCCAATTTTTATTCAAAATTTATTCAGAATTTTTCTACTATATTAGCTCCGCTGTATGAATTATTAAAACAAGATGTGCCTTGGGTATGGACAGAACGAGAGCGCGAGTCTTTCACCCGTTTAAAAAAGGTATTGAGTAGTTGTCCGGTGTTAGCACATTACGATGATAAATTACCATTGATATTGTCGTGTGACGCTAGCTCGCGGGGGGTGGGGGCGGTACTGACGCAGCGCACGGCGGACGGCGAGCGGCCCGTGTCGTACGCGTCGCGAACACTGTCTCACGCCGAAGCTAATTACAGCCAAATACAACGCGAGGCGCTCGCGATTGTTTTTGGTGTAAAGAAATTTCACTCTTATGTTTACGGCCGACATTTTACCTTACGAACTGACCATCGACCCTTAGTTGCCATTTTTGGTTCGAAAAAGGATTTACCTCATACGGCGGCAGGCAGATTGATACGGTGGGCCATACTATTGTCCGGATACTCGTACTCGATTGAGTATGTGCGTTCGTCTTCGAATAACGCCGACGGCCTCTCGCGTTTGCCTTTGGATAATGTTCAAGATAGTAATGTGGACAATGTTTTTATTCGGTTTGTCGAAACTAATTTTCCTTTAAGATCAGACGAAATAAGAGAAGAATCAAAAAAAGATAAAATTATTTCTAAGATACTAGCTTACGTTAGGTCGGGCTGGCCGTTATCGAGTACCGCTCGAGGCGACTCCGAGTTTTCGGCGTACTATAAGAGGCGGGACGAATTGTACGTGGAAGGGGGGTGCCTCATGTGGGGGAACAGAGTAGTGGTTCCCTCTAGTCTGCGGGATCGCATGTTACAGGAGGTTCACGGGGCGCATTTAGGTATGGTGAAGTGCAAAGGCCTTGCTAGAAGTTTTATTTGGTGGCCGCGGTTGGACAACGACATTGAACAAATGTGCTCCAGCTGTGACACCTGCGCCGCCGCGGCTGACATGGCGCCAAAATCTCCTATCGTTCCTTGGTCATGGCCCACTACTCCTTTTGAGAGGATCCATGTTGATTTTTTTATATATAGTGGGCAAACATTTTTGGTAGTGGTGGATGCCCACTCTAAGTGGCTAGAGGTTATTCATATGACAACCACGAATGCCAGTACGTGTATTTTAAAATTTAGGGAACTTTTTTCTAGGTTCGGGGTACCTAGAAAAATAGTATCCGATAATGGCCCGCCTTTCACTAGCAAAGAATTTGTTACATTTTTAAAATTAAATGGGATTAAACAAATAACTTCAGCTCCTTATCAGCCTTCTTCCAACGGGGAGGCTGAGAATGCGGTCCGGACCGTTAAGAAAGCATTAACTAAAGCAGATGCGGAAAATGTTCCTATTAATATTTTTTTGTATAGATTTTTACTGGATTACAGAAACAGCGTTCACGGTACTACGGGTGAGACCCCGGCCATGCTTATGTTCGGCCGTCAACTAAGGTCTCGCTTGGATTTAATAAAGAGTGGGTTGTGTGAGTCCGTCACGAGCAGACTGAGCAGGAGGGCCGTTGAAAAGGGGGGTAGGCCGAGACTTTTGGATATCGGGGACTTAGTTTGGGTGCGTGATTTTAGGAAGGGGGACAAGTGGATGGAAGGCGTAATAGTCGGACAGAAAGCGATGAATATGTTCGAGATTAAGACACGGGAAGGCAATATTATTATTCGTCATGCGGATCAGATTCGTAGTCGCACGCTATCACGTGATTTAGGAGTCAATAATCCTAAAACAGATTCGGGGACTCGGGGTACCATTGATAAATCAGTACGAGCTCAGGTTGCACCCCAGGCAGCCTTAGTTGGTCCTGGGGTGTCGCACCAGTCTCCTCAATGGGCCCGGCCGCCTGCCGGTGATAAACGGGAGCGCCGTCCTGTAATCCGGTTCGGTATAGACGAATATTGTGAGTAGTTATTATGGTTACTGTTTATGACTACTGTTAGTGCTAATCGATATATTATTATGTAGATGTTATACTGTAGGCATTTGTAAGTAAAACAACTATCATCTGTAAGTGGTGTAAACTTATAAACTAGATGTAAGATATTTTGTATTGTGTAGACTTAAGTCATAATGTGTGCTATAGGTGTTATTAAATTTATTTAAAATAAGGGGGGGATAATGGGGTGTTTGTTACTAAGACTAGTTATACGTACCTTTGTTCATACTGAGTAATGTAATAGTCTAAGGAGGTAGTATGGAATAAACTGCTGACCGAACGGACGTGTTGTCATTTATCGCTATACTACAGTGGCGCAGTCGAAAAACAATTACTAGT
>DWRH01000152.1:0-12188 GCA_022318365.1 Anthoptus insignis
CAAAAAAGATACCTATCTATTTAAAGACACTTTAGCTATTCTGAAGCGAAGCGAGGGCAGCTACTAGTATAAGATCAAGGACATGAAGGAAAACAATACAATGGGGTGGCCATATCATTGTACAATAAGGTAAAAACCAAATTACCTTTAAATTGCTGGGATCATTTCACACATTAAATGATTACACAAACAGTAAAAAATGTACGGCTTTGCATTTTAATGCAAAATAGGATCATACAGATACTTTTAAAAATACCTTTTATTTTTACAAAGCAAGCCTTAAACTATTATAACAATTTTATAAATTTTATCTTTAGTTATGATCATTGGAAACACATAAATAAGCGCTCTCATAGCTATGAAGCGTGTTTATTTCCTGTTACACCACAACTCCCCATATCTATGAACAAATGTATCCATGAATCATTCTTACTAGACGGTATGAAATATTACATAATGGAGCTTTGGACAAGTGAATTATTAGATAACGAAAACTATTCTTTCGCGTTTATGTTTCATTCATTTGTAGTTTTAAAGAGCATTTCCCCTGGAATATCGTTCGCCGTTTAATATCCAATACATCAGAGACCAATAAAAAGACTACTAATCTCATCTTATCTCATAAACTCATTTCTAGTCTTCAGACAAAAGAGAAAAAAAGATTGAGTCTATTCAAAAAGAGGCTATAGAATCGCTGTTGACATTTATGCGCTCAGTAGATAAAAACGTGTGACTTATTACACTGAAACTTTTTAGAATAAGCGAGAGTTAACTATCGAGCCCTAGCGGAAGGGTTTTTAAAAATTAAAAGGCGAGTGGTCAGGCCAGAGTCTGAGATACAACTGCTTTATTTTTCTACTCCTAACTTTTACATGCTACACTTATCATAACAATTATAATAAAACTTAATACTAATCGTCGTGTTGGATTGCGGTGGGTGGCGGTTACGCCAACGTAACTCCTCCCCCCTTAAGAGAGAGGCGTACTGAAGACCTTGGCTGCTGCTGCTGTTGATCCAGTGGCTGCAGCTGTATGTCTGCAGGCGACGCTGCTTCCTCCATGGCTCTGCGGCTGCGGCGTTTGCGGTGCAATAACTTCATAGTGATGCCGATGCCGATTATACCAAGGATGATATATAATATAATCGATGACCAACTTGGTCTTGATGACACTGCAGGTAAGTAAATGGGTTATTTAATTTCCTTCGTTTTTTGTAAGATATTTTGCAGAGAATCGAGCTTGACGTCTTCTAGCTTTATGTCTAGCGAGAAATTGCTTGGGATCCTGTATGTTTTCGGCAGAGGGATGCTCTCCTGGATATTGATAAACCTTCGATGGGTTTGTAAGGTTTTTTCTCCAATGTTTACTTTGCATATATTGTCCACGGAGACGAGGGATACTCCACTGGTACGGTGGTATTGCACGTCGTTTCCGCATGTAGATTTTATTACTTCCTCTTTCTTAAGTATGACTATCCAACTGTTTTCCTTAATTTGTTGTATAATATTTTCTTCAAAGTTAACTTTCGCGTATGAACAGTTATGGGGTTTCTCGTGTTGTATTAGCTGAGCGATGCAGTCTTCGGATTGAGCCAGGTACTGCCATTCCACATGGCGGCATATTGCTTCTGTTTCTGTGACTTGTAGGCATTGCTCGCGAGGATAGGCGAACTCGTTATTTCCCAAGATAAGGAGAGGGTTCTTAGGAATAAGGACTGTATTATTTTCATTAGGGATGGAGTATAGGTGAAGGAGGGCATAACGTTTGTTAGTTGCTAATGGGATTTCTAATACAAAATTGAGTGTTTCATTTGTACTATATGCTTTTACTGTAATTGATTTTGTAATTTTATGTAAATGCTGTAGCAATGGGGCGTACGGCATTTGCAAATCTGTCTCCTTTTGCACCTTTACTAATTCGGTAATAAGATAATTCGGATCTACAACACTTGGGTGTAGCTGACCTAGGTTGGAAAACGTAATAGCGTTTTCTAAGGTAAGTAATCTATCATATAATTGCTGAAGGCATGTCCCAATTTGATTATAAATTGTTATCGCTTGCATGTAGTTTTGTATGTTATTTATTTTGCTTATTGCTTCAAATAACCTTTCCTCATTATTCTTAATCTTAACTAACTTATCATTATATTGAGTTATAAACTCTTTCATTAAACTTACTGTATAACTCCTAATTTCCTGTATTTGGCTTTCAAACCTCCTTGCATCTTCCTGATCCAAATTTCCTGTTATTGTTTTTATTACCGATCCTAATCCATCAATTAATCCTCTTCTTTCCCTTGATCTATGTACTCCTGCAAAACCTAACCTTTTAGTTCCTAAATAAACTAACTTGCTTTCTATATTCTCTATTATGTATTCTATTTGTTGCCTATTAACTAAACTATCTCTATCTCTGGATACATTTTGATTTTTAAAATTAAACGAATAATAATCCTTGCATACTTCTAAAAATATTTCAACTATCTTTGAAACATTATAAACTACGATTAAATGATACGTGTCCACTTGGTTATACACTTTGGCTTCTTTCAATACTAGTACACCATTATGATTGTCAATGGGCTCTATGATTGCGGCGACTCGGGCGAACCAGAGGGCTGCGATGGTGATGGTGATTCCCCTGAAACATTTATAGGACGCCTTAGCATTCTGAAATGCACCCTAATTGTTTTAGCATTAACGTGTTTTCCTACTATTTCAGCTATTTGTTCCGGGTGGATACGAACTATTGTGTAGGGACCTATGTATTTTGGTTCTAATTTATTGTTTCTTGCTGTTTTAGCAACCTGTTTGTAGACTTTATCACCTACTTTGAATGGGGCTTGTTCTGTGCCTCTATTATTTCTTTCAATAACTGCTTGTTTATTGGTTTGTAATTTTTCCGCAACTAATTTATTAACGTTTTCCATAATTTGTTTGTGTTTGTTTACGTATTCCTGGTACAATTCTTTTGGAAAGTGTAGTTCTAAGGGGTTCCTACTACTAGTATGTCCGAATAATAATTCAAAGGGTGTGAACCCTGTGGCGAAATGTATTGTATTATTATACGCGATTATTGCGTACTTCATTAGGTTTGTAGTTTCTTGACTATCAGTTATCCTTTGGATTCTGATCATCTCCGCTAGCGTCGAATGTAACCGTTCGATTGGCGAATTTGAATTAGGGTTGTAGGGAGTCGTGAAGTGAATCTTTAGATTATGTATACCGCATATATCTGTTATTACTTCATTATCAAATTTAGGATCTGAGTCTGTTGTAATTTCGTTTGGTACGCCAATTATAGAAAAGAGCGTGAGTAACGCTTCCGCAATGTGTATGCTTGTCGTTGCTGACAATGGAATTGCTTGCGCGTATTTAGAGAAGTTGTCTATGATAATTAAGAAGGTTACTCCTCGGTCCTCCACTACTGTATAGATCCATAAACATGTGTTCCATGGGCTTATGCGGGGTATTGCTAAGCGATATCGGTAATCGTATTGTATTTTAGACATTTATCGCATTTATTTATAAATCTCTGAACCGAAAGTAACATATTAGGCCAATGGTAATTCCTATGTAAATGTTTATACGTTTCCTGTATACCTCTATGGATTGTTTTTCCTTCGTGGTATTTTTTAATTAATTCTGTTTGTTCATTCCTATTTTCTACAAATGTTACTCTAGTCTTACAACGAATTAGTTTTGGACCTCTATTATCAAATATGGTTTTGACTACTTTACTAAATATAAGATATAATTCTTCATCATAAAAATAACAATGAAAGGTTCGATCTGCGATAGTGTGTTCCTTAAGGAATTTAATTATCTGTGGTTCTGTTTCGTTAATCGGAATGAATACGTCTTTAATTACTACTTTTCCTTTTGATCTATCTTCTACTCTATATTCGGTTCCAGGTGATTTCCTAATGTGAAATTGTTTTCGCTGTCTATCTATTGCGTCTTCGATTTCTGGAATTTTATAAATGGTTTCGGCACTTTCTGGTGTAGCTGATGTCTCAACTGGGCTAAAAAGGTCCGCGATTGGATCGAATACTCTATCGACTGGTATTACGGAAGAATCTAATAATGTTTCTATGTCTATTCCCTCCAATTCATCATACGGATCTTGTGACGAGTAGGTTGGGGGTTATCTATAGTTAGTTTTTGTTCTCTGTCTAAAACTAAATCTAAAATTTCGCCTGGAGTATTTTCTATTTCCACTTCGTTGTTATATAATATTTTGACGCGAGATAACGCATCAGCATTAGTATTGGTTTTGCCTTTCTTGTGTATTATTTTGAAATCGTATTCAGCTAACTTTAAGCGCCATCTTGTTAGTTTTGAATTTGGGTCTTTAAGCGACATGATCCAGGTTAGAGGCCTATGATCTGTATAAATCGTAAATCTTTTACCATATAAGTATGGGCGGAAATATTTGATTGCCCAAACAATACTTAATAATTCTTTTTCTATTGTAGAGTATTTCTCTTCTGTTGATGATAAGGTTCGTGACGCAAAAGCTACTGGTCTATCTAAGCCTACGGTACCTTGGATAGAACTGCGCCTAGGGCCACGTCTGACGCATCCGTTGTTAATATAAAAGATTGATCAAAGTCTGGGTATTGTAAAACAGGGGCGTTCGTTAATACCTCTTTGCATTTTTCAAAGGATTCTACAAATTCTTTTGATATTTCTATTTTTGCGTTCTTTTTTAAACATTTAGTCATTGGTTTGGTTAATTTGGCAAAGTCCTGTATAAACTTCCTGTAATATCCGACAAGTCCTAAGAATGATTTAATGTCTTTCTGTGTTTTAGGCATGGGGAATTTTTTTATTGCAATGATTTTATCGGCATTAGGTTTAAGACCTTCGCCTGTTAATGTATGTCCTAAAAATTTAACTTCCTTTTGAAGAAATTCGGATTTGTTCAATTGTATTTTTAAATTATGGCTTCTGAACCGTTCAAAAACCTGTTCACATTTTTCTAGATGCTCTTGTAAGCTAACTGAATATATTATTACGTCGTCGAGGTAAGTTAAAACATTATCTATTCCTCTCAATACTACATCCATTAATCGCTGAAAAGTGCTCGGGGCATTTTTCAGGCCGAAGGGCATTCTCAGAAATTCGTAATGACCTCTATCAGTAGTAAATGCTGTTTTTTCTATGTCTTCCGGACTCATTTCTACTTGATGGTATCCTGAAGCTAAATCGATTGTTGTAAAATATTGTGCTCTTTCTAATCTATCTAGAATATCATTTATATTTGGTAATGGGTGTTTGTCTTCAATGGTCTTTTCATTTAAACGTCTGTAATCTATTACTAATCTATATTTATTTGTATTTTAATTGGTGTGTAAATGTAAGAGGTATATCCTCACAATGAAATAACCTAATGTATTATGTTAACGTATACTATGTTTCTTCTACTGTTTCCTGTTGGATACAAAAATTCTCCTGTTATGAGGTATATGATTAGTGCTGTTCAGAATCGTCCTCATTTTCGAGCTCCTCCTGGAAATTTACTCTTTGTAGTCTATGTACCTGTTGTACCTGTCTAGAGGGACCTGGCTGAGCTTGGGTCGGCCGGACTCGCGATGCGCTCTGATGCTGTTGAAATACAGGCCTGGGACCTACCTGTCCTGTATTCGTCAGTTCCTGACGCCTGAAATTGTTCTGCATAGGAGGCCTAAAATTCTGGCCTATCATAATGGGCCTTGGGGGCGCTAACTGTGGTTTTCTGCTTTTAAGTTTTAGCTCCTCCTGTCTAGCCATGGCTATCGCTGCTTCCAGCTCGACTGGACCTTTAAACCTAATGCTTAACGCCGTTATCGGGTCGAGCTGCTCGAGAGAGCCATTTTCTCGTATAAGTCTCTTTTGTTTTCATCTAAACTAATCAAAGCGTAACAGAGTTCCCTAACCTTTTCACCGAACTGTTCTACGTTTATCCTATCTTTTGTGAGGTGCATTAACTCGTTAATTATTTGCACTTCACTTCGAAATTCACCAAATCTACTTCTAAGGATAATTTTTATATCCTCCCAAGTTTTAAATTGGTTTCTCTGTTAAAGGGCCTCTACAGCCTTTCCTGTGAGCTTATTTTTAATAAGACAAGCAACTGGAGGTGCATATTTGTCGTCTAATAATTCTAGAACATTTTCTACACTATTAATATAAAACCCTAACGTTTTCTTATTTCCGTTGTAAGTGGGCAAAAGGACAGATATATTTCTATAGTCTATCGAACTTTTGCTCAACATTTTCCGACGTCATTTTCACACAAAGAAAATAATATCTTTAAGCACAAAATGAACACACAATGTACACAAATGTTAATTGGAACACTTGGAACAAAGGAATCTCGGGAGTAACAGAGTAAAATGCTTACCCCACGAGCATTAGCGATTGAAGGCGGTGAGTTGTCAGGACAGTGGCTGACTTGGCGGCTGGGCGGCTTGATGGCTGGGCGGCTGAGCTGCTGGGCGGCTGAGCTGCTTGGCGGTTGGACTCGATGATGTTCTTTTCGATTCGCGACGCGGTAGTCCCGGGTTTTAGTTTCACTTTACTTTACTCGAAACACCGTTTATTTATTCGCGAATCCTACCGACTGCGCCAGTTAACTATCGAGCCCTAGCGGAAGGGTTTTTAAAAATTAAAAGGCGAGTGGTCAGGCCAGAGTCTGAGATACAACTGCTTTATTTTTCTACTCCTAACTTTTACATGCTACACTTATCATAACAATTATAATAAAACTTAATACTAATCGTCGTGTTGGATTGCGGTGGGTGGCGGTTACGCCAACGTAACTCCTCCCCCCTTAAGAGAGAGGCGTACTGAAGACCTTGGCTGCTGCTGCTGTTGATCCAGTGGCTGCAGCTGTATGTCTGCAGGCGACGCTGCTTCCTCCATGGCTCTGCGGCTGCGGCGTTTGCGGTGCAATAACTTCATAGTGATGCCGATGCCGATTATACCAAGGATGATATATAATATAATCGATGACCAACTTGGTCTTGATGACACTGCAGGTAAGTAAATGGGTTATTTAATTTCCTTCGTTTTTTGTAAGATATTTTGCAGAGAATCGAGCTTGACGTCTTCTAGCTTTATGTCTAGCGAGAAATTGCTTGGGATCCTGTATGTTTTCGGCAGAGGGATGCTCTCCTGGATATTGATAAACCTTCGATGGGTTTGTAAGGTTTTTTCTCCAATGTTTACTTTGCATATATTGTCCACGGAGACGAGGGATACTCCACTGGTACGGTGGTATTGCACGTCGTTTCCGCATGTAGATTTTATTACTTCCTCTTTCTTAAGTATGACTATCCAACTGTTTTCCTTAATTTGTTGTATAATATTTTCTTCAAAGTTAACTTTCGCGTATGAACAGTTATGGGGTTTCTCGTGTTGTATTAGCTGAGCGATGCAGTCTTCGGATTGAGCCAGGTACTGCCATTCCACATGGCGGCATATTGCTTCTGTTTCTGTGACTTGTAGGCATTGCTCGCGAGGATAGGCGAACTCGTTATTTCCCAAGATAAGGAGAGGGTTCTTAGGAATAAGGACTGTATTATTTTCATTAGGGATGGAGTATAGGTGAAGGAGGGCATAACGTTTGTTAGTTGCTAATGGGATTTCTAATACAAAATTGAGTGTTTCATTTGTACTATATGCTTTTACTGTAATTGATTTTGTAATTTTATGTAAATGCTGTAGCAATGGGGCGTACGGCATTTGCAAATCTGTCTCCTTTTGCACCTTTACTAATTCGGTAATAAGATAATTCGGATCTACAACACTTGGGTGTAGCTGACCTAGGTTGGAAAACGTAATAGCGTTTTCTAAGGTAAGTAATCTATCATATAATTGCTGAAGGCATGTCCCAATTTGATTATAAATTGTTATCGCTTGCATGTAGTTTTGTATGTTATTTATTTTGCTTATTGCTTCAAATAACCTTTCCTCATTATTCTTAATCTTAACTAACTTATCATTATATTGAGTTATAAACTCTTTCATTAAACTTACTGTATAACTCCTAATTTCCTGTATTTGGCTTTCAAACCTCCTTGCATCTTCCTGATCCAAATTTCCTGTTATTGTTTTTATTACCGATCCTAATCCATCAATTAATCCTCTTCTTTCCCTTGATCTATGTACTCCTGCAAAACCTAACCTTTTAGTTCCTAAATAAACTAACTTGCTTTCTATATTCTCTATTATGTATTCTATTTGTTGCCTATTAACTAAACTATCTCTATCTCTGGATACATTTTGATTTTTAAAATTAAACGAATAATAATCCTTGCATACTTCTAAAAATATTTCAACTATCTTTGAAACATTATAAACTACGATTAAATGATACGTGTCCACTTGGTTATACACTTTGGCTTCTTTCAATACTAGTACACCATTATGATTGTCAATGGGCTCTATGATTGCGGCGACTCGGGCGAACCAGAGGGCTGCGATGGTGATGGTGATTCCCCTGAAACATTTATAGGACGCCTTAGCATTCTGAAATGCACCCTAATTGTTTTAGCATTAACGTGTTTTCCTACTATTTCAGCTATTTGTTCCGGGTGGATACGAACTATTGTGTAGGGACCTATGTATTTTGGTTCTAATTTATTGTTTCTTGCTGTTTTAGCAACCTGTTTGTAGACTTTATCACCTACTTTGAATGGGGCTTGTTCTGTGCCTCTATTATTTCTTTCAATAACTGCTTGTTTATTGGTTTGTAATTTTTCCGCAACTAATTTATTAACGTTTTCCATAATTTGTTTGTGTTTGTTTACGTATTCCTGGTACAATTCTTTTGGAAAGTGTAGTTCTAAGGGGTTCCTACTACTAGTATGTCCGAATAATAATTCAAAGGGTGTGAACCCTGTGGCGAAATGTATTGTATTATTATACGCGATTATTGCGTACTTCATTAGGTTTGTAGTTTCTTGACTATCAGTTATCCTTTGGATTCTGATCATCTCCGCTAGCGTCGAATGTAACCGTTCGATTGGCGAATTTGAATTAGGGTTGTAGGGAGTCGTGAAGTGAATCTTTAGATTATGTATACCGCATATATCTGTTATTACTTCATTATCAAATTTAGGATCTGAGTCTGTTGTAATTTCGTTTGGTACGCCAATTATAGAAAAGAGCGTGAGTAACGCTTCCGCAATGTGTATGCTTGTCGTTGCTGACAATGGAATTGCTTGCGCGTATTTAGAGAAGTTGTCTATGATAATTAAGAAGGTTACTCCTCGGTCCTCCACTACTGTATAGATCCATAAACATGTGTTCCATGGGCTTATGCGGGGTATTGCTAAGCGATATCGGTAATCGTATTGTATTTTAGACATTTATCGCATTTATTTATAAATCTCTGAACCGAAAGTAACATATTAGGCCAATGGTAATTCCTATGTAAATGTTTATACGTTTCCTGTATACCTCTATGGATTGTTTTTCCTTCGTGGTATTTTTTAATTAATTCTGTTTGTTCATTCCTATTTTCTACAAATGTTACTCTAGTCTTACAACGAATTAGTTTTGGACCTCTATTATCAAATATGGTTTTGACTACTTTACTAAATATAAGATATAATTCTTCATCATAAAAATAACAATGAAAGGTTCGATCTGCGATAGTGTGTTCCTTAAGGAATTTAATTATCTGTGGTTCTGTTTCGTTAATCGGAATGAATACGTCTTTAATTACTACTTTTCCTTTTGATCTATCTTCTACTCTATATTCGGTTCCAGGTGATTTCCTAATGTGAAATTGTTTTCGCTGTCTATCTATTGCGTCTTCGATTTCTGGAATTTTATAAATGGTTTCGGCACTTTCTGGTGTAGCTGATGTCTCAACTGGGCTAAAAAGGTCCGCGATTGGATCGAATACTCTATCGACTGGTATTACGGAAGAATCTAATAATGTTTCTATGTCTATTCCCTCCAATTCATCATACGGATCTTGTGACGAGTAGGTTGGGGGTTATCTATAGTTAGTTTTTGTTCTCTGTCTAAAACTAAATCTAAAATTTCGCCTGGAGTATTTTCTATTTCCACTTCGTTGTTATATAATATTTTGACGCGAGATAACGCATCAGCATTAGTATTGGTTTTGCCTTTCTTGTGTATTATTTTGAAATCGTATTCAGCTAACTTTAAGCGCCATCTTGTTAGTTTTGAATTTGGGTCTTTAAGCGACATGATCCAGGTTAGAGGCCTATGATCTGTATAAATCGTAAATCTTTTACCATATAAGTATGGGCGGAAATATTTGATTGCCCAAACAATACTTAATAATTCTTTTTCTATTGTAGAGTATTTCTCTTCTGTTGATGATAAGGTTCGTGACGCAAAAGCTACTGGTCTATCTAAGCCTACGGTACCTTGGATAGAACTGCGCCTAGGGCCACGTCTGACGCATCCGTTGTTAATATAAAAGATTGATCAAAGTCTGGGTATTGTAAAACAGGGGCGTTCGTTAATACCTCTTTGCATTTTTCAAAGGATTCTACAAATTCTTTTGATATTTCTATTTTTGCGTTCTTTTTTAAACATTTAGTCATTGGTTTGGTTAATTTGGCAAAGTCCTGTATAAACTTCCTGTAATATCCGACAAGTCCTAAGAATGATTTAATGTCTTTCTGTGTTTTAGGCATGGGGAATTTTTTTATTGCAATGATTTTATCGGCATTAGGTTTAAGACCTTCGCCTGTTAATGTATGTCCTAAAAATTTAACTTCCTTTTGAAGAAATTCGGATTTGTTCAATTGTATTTTTAAATTATGGCTTCTGAACCGTTCAAAAACCTGTTCACATTTTTCTAGATGCTCTTGTAAGCTAACTGAATATATTATTACGTCGTCGAGGTAAGTTAAAACATTATCTATTCCTCTCAATACTACATCCATTAATCGCTGAAAAGTGCTCGGGGCATTTTTCAGGCCGAAGGGCATTCTCAGAAATTCGTAATGACCTCTATCAGTAGTAAATGCTGTTTTTTCTATGTCTTCCGGACTCATTTCTACTTGATGGTATCCTGAAGCTAAATCGATTGTTGTAAAATATTGTGCTCTTCCTAATCTATCTAGAATGTCATTTATATTTGGTAATGGGTATTTGTCTTCAATGGTTTTTTCATTTAAACGTCTGTAATCTATTACTAATCTATATTTCTTTTCGCCTGATGCATCTAATTTTTTTTCAACTATGTGGACGGGGCAAGACCACGGCGAAATGCTTTCCCTAATGATATTTTGACGTAATAGATTATCTACTTGATTTTGTATTTCTTGTTTTTGTTTTGGTGCCTGTCTGTAATTACGCACGAATATTGGTGTGTCATCCGTTAATCTTAGTTTGTGTTTTACTTGGTGTGTAAATGTAAGAGGTATATCCTCACAATGAAAAAGATCTCTATAATTAAAACAAAGTTTTTTAATTTTCCGTTGCTCTTCCTCATTCATGTGATCTGTACGCAATCTATTTTTTATTTTTAATAATTTATTTACTTTTTTATCGCTTAATATATTATTAACGTACACGGAGTTTTCGCTTTGGTTTGTTTTTAATAAATGTTTACAAGATGTTAATTGTAAAGGATATCCTTTTTTAATTTTATTTTATTATCTGTATTGTTAATCACTGTGGTGCTCATAATCCCGTTTCTCACACTGACTAACGCTGCAGGAAACAATAATCCAAACTCAGTTTCCTGTGCTATTAATTCGTAATTACCTTCTCTATAGTTACAGGCTAAAGTAACCTGTTGTTCACAGTTAGGATAGACTGTAATGTAAGTTTTAATGTCATCCTTTATGGGAATGTTTGTCGATTCCGTTCTCAGCATCATGTTCTTCATATCTATCTGGGAACCTAATGTACCTAATAAGTCGACACCTATTAAGCCTATAAAGTCGTTGTCAAAATTGAACATGAGGAACTTATGTGTCACGTTACGTTTAAACATCTCGGGTAACTTAATATAAACAACCTGGTTATGTTTTGTTATACCGTGAGGCGTTTTGATGTAATGGGTTTCTTCTCTTATCTGCGTTTTTATGTTTAAGTTTCGGACTACGTCCGGGCAGATAAGCGACTGACACGCTCCGGTGTCGAGTAAAAATCTACCACCTAATTCACTAACGTAAATATACGGCAACCTATTATTATTATTAATGT
>DWRH01000153.1:0-12172 GCA_022318365.1 Anthoptus insignis
CGCGATCTTTAGTGCCAAAGCCGTCTGCTCCTTCTCCAGAATCCCTATCTGGCATGCTCATATAACCGACATAAAGTAACTTATCGCTAAATGTATTCTCAGCATGGGTGGCATTTAGGTGGGTTGACCATCCATTATCAAAGCGATGCACTAAGTCCGCGTAGAGTTTTCGTACGGTAGTATGGTAATAAGTCCAGTCGGCGCTTGAATTGAGGCTTCGCTTATAGTGAGTAAGCGTTCCATTACTATAGAAAACAGGATTACCGCCCCAAGTCGGATTATTGGTATCCGCATCTTGGTAATCATAGGCGAGAGAAAGGGTGGTACGCTCACTCAAATCCGCATCGATAGTAGCGTAAAGGAATTTGGTATTCTTACTGTAACGATCCAGCCAGCTATCTTGATTTTGATAACCAGCAATCACCCGGCCACGCAGCGATCCAGATTGGTTGAGTGAAGTGGAGAGATCGGCAACATAGCGTTGTTTATTCCAACTGCCATAATTCGCTTCTAAGCTACCAGTAGCGGTCTTGCTGTCGGCGTGTTTTCGTACCATGTTCACTGCGGCTGAAGGGTTACCGGCACCGGTCATTAAGCCTGTTGCGCCACGAATGACTTCAATCCGATCGTAAATCGCTGTATCTGAGGCGGTATCGCCGTAGTTCCAACTATCACCCATTGAGGTAGGAATACCGTCAAACGTGAAGTTAGTGATCTTAAATCCGCGCGAGTAGTAGTAAGCCCTCTCGCTATCGACCTGTTCACTGGTAATACCCGTCGTATTATTCAGAACATCGTTAATCGTCTGCAGTTGCTGATCACGCATTCGTTGATGGGTTATCACGCTCAGCGATTGCGGCACATCGCGTGGCGTTAGCAGTAACTTGGTCCCTGCTCGCGTGGTCTTAACCTGATAATCCTGACTACTTTGGTCAACGCTATTGTTAGTCGGCGTGCCGTGGACCACAACGTCTTGTTGCGCTTGTTGAGTAGCTGAATCGGTTGTGTCAGCAGCCTGCGCCAAAGGGGATTCAAGCAGCGAATGGATGGAGAGCGCGATTAGCGAGAGAGTGAACAACTTATTAAGCGGTGGAGTATGTTGTGCAATAAAACGGGCTGGCCTTCTGCAAGAAGCAGACATAGTTATCCCTATAAATCCAAAAGATTTAGATGCTGTGTGCCTTTATTGTTATGTGTTGGCAGAGAAGACAACAATTACTGGCATGTGTGTAAATGAGAAAGTTAATCATAATCATTAGTCTTACTGGATGAAATGATTATTTTATTTAATTTCTCGTTGCCAGGGGAGGGTAGCGTTAACCTCTTTTTGGGCAGGTTTTAGGGGGAAGATATCTTGATTTATTTCAATAAGGGTAGCCATGAATCAATATTTTAGTGAAGTTTTATTAATGATTAACTGGGTGCCGACATGGAGAAATTACAAAGGAACCCTTAGTGGGAGGTCTTTCTTCGCTGTCGATATCACTCCTTAGCTTAGGAAAACGATAAGACCGCTGGTAGGTAGAGTGGCGGTGGGCTGTGGGATACCGCATTGATATTTCGTTTTGATGGGGTAAACATACAAAATGTATCCTGATCGTTAAAGGTAAAATGTATATTAATTTGATAAATAAATACAATACGTATTATTTTAAAAAGTGTTTTTTTCATAGTCGAAAAAAAACGTATATAGTGGTGAGGAGTCAGGAATAGGTAATGCTATGGGTGGGGTAGGGGAAATAGGTGAGATCAATAATGAGTGTTTTAACTATTTTAGTAAGTTAAAAAACCAGATATATCAATAGGTTATGTTATCAATTTCGGTAGATCAATATTGGTGAGATAGGGTGAAAACAATCCCGCCGGAGCGGGATATGGGGCATCATTCGAAGGGGTCTGCATAGAAATCAAAGTAAGGCAGTATGTAGTTTCCTATGCCGGATAAGTTGATCAAAGATTCCACGTAAACCTTTAGATAGGCATATGCTATGGAAGGTATCTCACTCTTAAATACTTCAGATTTTGCTGCTTCTTCGTTGATTTCGTCGGAACTAGTAAAGTGGAAGTCGTATTCAACATTGACTTCGACTCTGTTTTCAACTGTTATTGCTGATATGTATCTTACCCTAAATGAGTGTTTATCGTTTTTGTTTTCGAAAATCTCATTATCAAGCCTGACGTGAATCTTTACTTGCTTGTCATTGGATTTATTTTCTTTTTTTTCAAGAACTTTAATTGATGCTTTGTGAACTATTTTGGATATAAGCTGTACGTTCATGGCGTTTTTCCGCGATACATTATGAATGTTGGCTGATAGTCATTGTTATTCGGTGATTCATCGAGAACAGCGTTAACGACTTTTACCTGATGACCACGAGTTAATCTTTTTCCGTGCATGCATTCTCTCTGCCATAGATATGATATATCGTTAACGCCATCTACAGACCTGTCTATCAATTTAGTTCTGCAATAGTTAGTCCATGCATACATTTTAAATATTTCATAAATACCAGAAACGAAAGCAGACCCTTCCAATACTTTGTGATTGAAAAATGGATTCGATTCAACTTCCGCCTCAACTAGCGGATCAACTGTTTGAATGAGAATATCAAGCGGTATGCCAAGTCCCTCATGCACCTTTCTAATCATGTTTAAGCTAAGCGGAATTTTACCAGCAAGAACCTCAGAAACTTTGGATTTGGAACCAAGATATTTCTGCATATCCTTTTGGCTTAGACCTTGCTGATCCATTCTAAACTTAATAGCTTCGATAGGTGACGGCTTCTCGATGGGGTATTCTTTATTCTCATAGTCTTCGATGAGGATAGAAAGCAGTTCAAATCGATCAAATTTATCAGTTCCAGGTTCCAATCCGTCGCCATCAATTAAGTCCATGAACTCGTCCATGTACTCCTGATATTGCATCTCGTTTCGGATAATAGTTAAAGGCTTATTCATAACTTAAATCCACCTTTTTTGTTTTTTTTATCATACTCGGCGTGCGTGCCTATCCATCTCACAGTAGCTATACCATTTATGTAATGCATGCTAACTACTAAGCGATTGTTGTTACCGTTAATGTCGAAAATGACACTGCCGTCGTAGTTGTCTGCACTCGCAAATCTTTCTTTAACTTCATGGAAGTTAGTCCAATTTGCTGCTGAAACTTCGGCACACCAAGCCTCTAAAGCTGCCTTAGATTGCGGGTGCTTCCTATAGAAGTCGGTAATCATTTTCTTATTAAGTAAACGCATCCCACGAAGCCTTTGTTTTTTTAGTATACCTTTAGTTCCCTAAAAAGGAACAAAGATCGCGCTTTCTATTTGTAAATTATCCCTTTGTGGTCTTTATCACAAAAACCGCATCTTAGCCTCTACAGCTACGCCAATAACTTTGCAGTTACCGTTAACCGTAACCATTGGCCATGCTGGATTTAATCCCTTTAAATACTTTTGGCCAGCATCAACGATTAACTTCTTGAAAGTGGCTTCGTTTGAATCCGTGAGTTTGGCGATTACTAAGCTGCCATTCATTGGGTCTTTGCCCGTGTCGAACAAAACATACATCCCCTCTGGCACACTCTGACCGGTTGGTGCTGTCATAGAATCACCCTCAACCTTGAGCCAGAAAGCTTCACCCTGAATCTGAGCGTCAGACTCAAGCCACTCACTTATCTCATCTAGGGTGTAGACTTCGATAGTCTCAGCCCAGCAACCTGCTTGAACTGAGCTGAGTACCGGGTATTCTTTGCCTGGTTTACATGGAACCAAGTTGCTGACATTTTCATTACCTCCAACAGCAGAGATAGTGCCGTCATGATTTACGACGAACTTCTTGAAACCTAGATATTTCATTATCTTTGCTATGTCATCTAGGCTTGGCTCTCTTCTGGCGTTAAGCCAATGGCTAATTGCACCCTTAGTCATATCCAGGTGCTCGGCTAACTTCTCTTGATTGATGTCCAATTCCTTCATGCGAGTCTTGGCCACTTCATACCATTTCATATTCATCCTTAAATAATACAATTCGTATAAATATAAACGAGACACAAAATGTATATTTATTCTATCTGTTTAAGATGTAAAACGTATACTTTAACCATTCAGAGGAGGAAATCATGAACAACCTACGAAACATCCGTGAGCGGCTGGGCATTAATCAAAGTGAACCTGCTTGTGTAATCGGACTAAAAACTGCTGGCGTCATTTGTCACTACGAAAAACGTCGTAGAGATTTAAGCGTCGCCAAGTGTAGAAAGATTATTGAAGCACTCAAAGAAAAGGTATTTCAGTTTCATTTGACGACCTTGTTCCACCGAACGCCGCTTAGTAACACCGCTGTTCAATAATCTACGCCCCTGCCGAAATGCGGGGAACCAATTCTAAGCATTCAGCTATTAGCTGATCGCTCAACTATCGGGGCAATGCCCAACATTACACCCTATACCATTGACATGTCGTAAGATGGTTACTTGCAAATAACCATTCCTAGCGGCCTTATTCTGGGGTGGTGCATCTTTAGTTTTTGGCCCAGTGAGTTATTTTGCTGTTGCTTTCGACACTAATGGTAAGCATTTCGGGATAACATATCCAAACCAAAGCGCTACCGCGACAGACTATAAATCGGGAAAATTTGTTTGTATCGCTATGAGATGGAGTACTGACGCAAACAATACAACCACTATAACGCTGGATAACCTAACTAAATCTGATCGCTGGGTTCATGCCGAAACAACAGGGGTTCCAATAAAACCTACAACTCAGGCCGTTGGTCCTATTCGATTTGGGTTTGGGTACAGTCATGATGGAGATGGTCATAAAGAGGTCGCTTTTATGGGAGCTTGGGGAAGGTCTATATCCGACTCCGAGCTATCAAGCATGTATTCCTACTTAAAATCTTAAATGGCGAAGAGAAGCATCACCATCTAGGGATTCATTCTTAACGTTTTACTCTAGCATTATCAAGGGGTGACGCTCTTGATGATGCCAAAGTATTAGGAGTGGCGACTTACAGGGTGAAGCAATTGCCGAGAGGTGAGGGTGAGGATTACCGGCTTGATAGATAGGGAAATCTTTCTGATTGTGGTAGCATCCTTTGCTTAGATTTTAGGTGTGTCAATTTTGTGTCAAACGAGAGACACAAATCGGCACAAAAATGCAAAAATCTGCAAAGGCGATTTAGAGTAGGCTGGCTAAGTCGCGAGTTTAACGGGGTTTTTACTTCGTATTTATTTGCATCTAATCAGACTGTTTCTCTGATGGAGAAGTTTTGTGAAATTTGAATATATCAAGCGCGATGGTCGCGCGCGCCGTGGTCGCTTAGTCTTTGATCGTGGAGTAGTAGAAACACCTGCCTTTATGCCAGTCGGCACTTATGGCACCGTAAAGGGGATGACACCCGAAGAAGTGAAAGAGACCGGCGCGCAAATTTTGCTCGGCAATACTTTCCACCTCTGGTTGCGTCCGGGGCAAGAGATCATGAAATTGCATGGCGATTTACATGACTTCATGCAATGGCAAGGTCCTATCTTAACCGATTCTGGTGGTTTCCAAGTTTTCAGCTTGGGAGATATCCGTAAAATTACCGAAAAAGGTGTTCATTTCCGGAACCCTATCAACGGCGATCCCATCTTTCTTGATCCTGAAAAATCGATGGAGATCCAGCATGATTTAGGATCGGATATCGTCATGATTTTTGACGAATGTACGCCTTACCCAGCAGATTGGGACTATGCAAAACGTTCGATGGAGATGTCGCTACGTTGGGCGCAGCGTAGCCGCGACCGTTTCGATGAGCTGGGTAATAAGAATGCGCTGTTCGGTATTGTTCAGGGCGGTGTTTACGAAGATTTACGTGATATCTCGGTCAAAGGGCTGGTAGATATTGGTTTTGATGGGTACGCTGTCGGCGGCCTAGCCGTTGGGGAACCTAAAGCTGATATGCATCGTATCCTTGAGCATGTCTGCCCGCAGTTACCCGAAGAGAAGCCCCGCTATTTAATGGGGGTGGGGAAACCCGAAGATTTGGTGGAAGGGGTGCGTCGCGGTATCGATATGTTCGATTGCGTGATGCCAACACGAAATGCGCGTAACGGCCACCTGTTTGTGACCGACGGTGTAGTAAAAATCCGTAATGCTAAGCATAAAAGTGATACCTCGCCGCTAGACGCTGAATGCGATTGTTATACCTGTAAGAATTACACTCGCGCCTATCTGTATCATTTAGACCGTTGTAATGAAATCTTAGGCGCACGGCTGAATACCATCCATAACTTACGCTATTATCAGCGTTTAATGGCTGGATTACGCCAAGCGATTGAAGACGATCGGTTAGAAGAATTCGTTGCTGACTTTTATACGAAGATTGGCAAAGAAGTGCCAGCTTTACCATTTTGATTTTAACTAATGAGGGATAGTTTATGAGCTTTTTCATTTCTGATGCCGCGGCAGCGGCTGGCGCACCAGCACAAAACAGTAGCTTTTCAATGGTTATCATGTTGGTCGTGTTCGGCCTGATCTTCTTCTTCATGATTTTGCGCCCACAGCAAAAACGTGCGAAAGAGCATAAGAAACTGATGGAATCCATTGCGAAAGGGGATGAAGTGATGACCACTTCAGGATTCGTAGGTCGTGTAACTAAAATCTCTGAAACAGGTTATGTTGCTATTGCGCTGAACGAAACCAATGAAGTCGTTGTTAAGCGTGATTTCGTCGCTGCCGTTCTGCCTAAAGGCACAATGAAAGCATTATAATTGAACTCTTCCTTAGGGAACTGCCGTGCTAAATCGTTATCCTTTGTGGAAGTACATCATGCTGATCGTCGTGTTACTGGTCGGCCTGTTGTATGCACTTCCAAACCTTTATGGTGAGGATCCGGCTGTTCAAATCACTGGTGAGCGGGGCGCCGCTGCCAGTGAGCAGACATTGGATCAGATCCAGACAGTACTTAAACAACAACATATCGATATCCGCTCTATCGCATTAGAGAACGGCGCTATTATGGCGCGTTTTGCTAATACCGATATTCAGTTGCGTGCGCGTGAAGCGTTAGTCAATGCGTTGGGCGAGAAATATGTGGTGGCGTTAAACCTTGCTCCGGCGACTCCGCGTTGGTTGGCCGCCCTATCGGCTGAACCGATGAAGCTTGGTTTAGACCTACGTGGTGGGGTGCACTTCTTAATGGAAGTGGACATGGATACTGCTCTAGGTAAGCTACAAGAGCAAAATGCTGAAACGTTACGGGGCGATCTGCGTACTGCGAAACTCGGTTATACCACCGTCGGTAAAATCGACAATTACGGTATTCAGATCCAGTTCCCTACTGCTCAAGCACGTGATGCTGCCGTAAGCTACTTAAGCCCTCGCCATCGCGATTTAGTGATCAGAAGTCGTGGCAGCAACCAACTCACTGCGGCAATGACCGATGCACGCTTAAGCGAAGCGCGTGAGTATGCAGTCCAGCAGAACATCACTATTCTCCGTAATCGTGTGAACCAATTAGGTGTTTCTGAGCCGCTGGTCCAGCGTCAAGGTTCTGACCGTATCGTGGTCGAATTACCGGGTATTCAAGATACCGCTCGGGCTAAAGAGATCCTTGGTGCTACCGCGACATTGGAGTTCCGCTTAGTGAATACCACGGTCGATCCCGCTGCGATCGCAGCAGGACGCGTACCAGGCGATTCCGAAGTGAAAAGCATGCGTGATGGACAACCTGTTGTTCTTTATAAGCGTGTTGTCTTAACCGGCGATCATATTACCGACTCGACGTCTACGATGGATGAGTATAACCAGCCACAAGTTAACATCTCGCTAGATAGCGCAGGTGGAAACACAATGTCTGACTTTACTCGCAATAATATTGGCAAACCGATGGCAACATTGTTTGTTGAATATAAAGATAGCGGTAAAAAAGATGCTAATGGTCGCGCGATTTTAGCGAAACAGGAAGAAGTCATTAACGTGGCGAATATTCAATCTCGTCTTGCTAATAGCTTCCGCATTACTGGCATCAATAATCCAAATGAAGCGCATCAGCTTTCGCTACTCTTACGTGCGGGCGCACTTATCGCGCCGATTCAGATCGTTGAGGAACGCACTATTGGTCCAACTATGGGTCAACAGAATATCCAACAAGGCTTACATGCCTGCTTGTGGGGTGTTGCGGTATCGATCCTGTTTATGCTGGTGTTCTATAAGAAATTCGGTGTGATTGCGACCACCGCGCTGATTGCAAACTTAATCTTAATCATCGGGATCATGTCTCTGTTGCCGGGTGCAACCTTGACGATGCCAGGTATTGCCGGGATTGTCTTGACCCTAGCGGTAGCGGTTGATGCCAACGTGTTAATTAATGAACGGATTAAGGAAGAGTTGCGTAACGGGCGGACGGTACAGCAGGCGATTCACGAAGGGTATCGTGGCGCGTTCTCCAGTATTGTCGATGCTAACGTCACAACGCTTATTACGGCTATCATTCTCTATGCTGTGGGTACAGGCTCGATTAAAGGGTTTGCGATTACGACAGCGATTGGGGTGGCAACCTCCATGTTCACGGCCATTGTAGGAACACGAGCAATTGTGAACCTGCTATACGGCGGTAAACGTATCAACAAGCTGTCGATTTAAGGAGCCTGTTGTGGCACAAGAATACAGTATTGAACAACTTAACTATGGGCGTAAGGTGCATGATTTCATGCGCTGGGACAAGTTAGCCTTTACCCTATCAGCACTATTGTTGATCGCTTCTGCCGTCATTATGGGGGTGCGTGGCTTCAACTGGGGCCTCGATTTTACCGGGGGTACCGTTATTGAGATTACGCTGGAGAAGCCCGGTGAACTGGATGTGATGCGTTCAGCATTGCAACATGCTGGTTTTAGCGATCCTCAAGTACAAAACTTCGGTAGCAGTCGTGAAGTGATGGTGCGTTTGTCTCCGCATGATGGGAATGCAGGGCAAGAGCTCGGGACCAAAGTTGTTAGCGAGATCAACCAAGCGACTCAGCAGACAGCAGTGGTGAAACGTATTGAGTTCGTTGGACCCAGCGTCGGTAGCGATCTGGCACAGGCAGGCGCCTTAGCTCTGCTCGCAGCCCTAATCTGTATCTTGATTTACGTGGGCTTTCGTTTTGAATGGCGTCTAGCTCTGGGAGCAGTATTAGCCTTAGCGCACGACGTTATCATTACAATGGGTGTGTTATCACTGTTCCACATTGAGATCGATCTCACTATCATCGCTTCGTTGATGTCAGTGATCGGTTACTCATTAAACGATAGTATCGTCGTTTCTGACCGGATCCGTGAGAACTTCCGTAAGATCCGTCGTGGGTCGCCATACGATATCGTCAATATCTCTTTGACTCAAACACTGAGTCGGACATTAATGACATCGGCGACAACCCTAGTGGTGGTATTGATGCTGTTTATCTTTGGTGGCGAGCTGTTACGTGGCTTCTCACTAACGATGTTAATCGGTGTCACCATCGGTACGGTATCTTCCATCTACGTCGCGTCAGCGTTGGCGTTGAAGCTCGGTATGAAGCGCGAACATATGTTAGTGCAGAAAGTCGAGAAAGAAGGGGCGGACCAGCCACGTATTCAGTAGCAATAGTGGATACTAAAAAGGGACATGAAAATGTCCCTTTTTTTATGCTTGACGCTGAGAGGATTACTGAAGAAAAGCGGGCTGCTTCGCTTCGTAAGATCCAATAGATGCTTCATGCTGCAGCGTCAGGCCAATACTGTCTAAGCCGTTTAACATGCAGTGGCGACGGAAGCTATCCAATTCGAAGGTATAGGTTTTCTCACCTGCCTGAATCGTCATCGCTTCAAGATCAACGGTAAAATTAATCCCTGGTTGTTGTTCAACCAGTTGGAAAAGCTCATCAATCTGCGCTTCGCTTAATTTGACTAACAGCAGTTGGTTATTAAAGCTATTGCTATAGAAAATATCGGCGAACGAGGGCGCTATCACGACACGAAAACCAAAGTCAGTAAGGGCCCACGGCGCATGCTCACGCGACGAACCACAACCGAAGTTTTCACGGGTAAGAAGAATGCTGGTACCCTGATAAAGTGGTTTATTGAGCACAAAATCTGGATTAGGGATTTTGCCCGCATCATCGATAAAGCGCCAATCATTAAACAGATGCTGACCAAAACCGGTACGGGTAACTTTCTGTAGAAACTGTTTTGGAATGATCGCATCCGTATCGACATTGGCCGCATCTAAAGGCGCAACCAGTCCGGTATGTTGAGTAAATTTAATTGCCATGATGCAGATCCTCAGTTCAAGGTACGGATGTCAGTGAAGCGACCGGTAACGGCGGCTGCGGCTGCCATGGCGGGACTGACTAAGTGAGTCCGTCCACCACGTCCTTGACGCCCTTCAAAGTTACGGTTACTGGTTGATGCGCAACGTTCCCCTGCATTCAGGCGGTCGTTGTTCATGGCTAAACACATTGAACAGCCCGGTAAACGCCATTCAAATCCCGCTTCTAGGAAGATTTTATCTAAGCCTTCTTCTTCAGCCTGCGCTTTAACCGGTCCAGAGCCTGGGACCACCATAGCAACGATACCCGGTGCCACTTTACGCCCTTTAGCAATCGCAGCCGCGGCGCGTAAGTCTTCAATTCGCGAGTTAGTGCAAGAACCGATAAAGACTTTATCGATTGCGACATCCGTTAAGCGGATGCCTCCCTCAAGACCCATGTAGGCTAACGCTTTCTCCGCTGAAGCGCGTTCGACTGGGTCACTAAACTCTTCTGGACGTGGGATAGGCTGATCAACAGCGATAACTTGCCCTGGGTTGGTTCCCCAAGTGACTTGTGGAGCAATCTCTGCCGCATCCAAGGTGACGACAGCGTCAAACTCGGCGTTATCATCAGATTTTAAGGTTTTCCAGTAAGCAACGGCTTCATCCCATTGCTCGCCCTTCGGCGCAAACTGGCGGCCTTTTAAGTATTCAAAGGTTGTCTCATCCGGCGCGACCAAGCCCGCTTTGGCCCCTAACTCAATCGCCATATTACACAGCGTCATACGACCTTCCATGCTTAGCGCTTCGATCGCTGCACCACAGAATTCCACGACATATCCGGTGCCGCCAGCGCTGCCGGTCTTACCGATGATCGCTAACACGATGTCTTTCGCTGAGATACCGCCGATCGCAGAGCCGGTCACTTCGATTTTCATCGTTTTTGCCCGACCTTGTTTCAAGGTTTGGGTCGCCATCACGTGCTCAACTTCTGACGTACCAATACCGAATGCTAAGGCACCAAAGGCTCCGTGGGTGGCGGTATGCGAGTCACCGCAGACAATGGTCATTCCCGGTAGGGTAATTCCTTGTTCTGGGCCGATAACGTGAACGATACCTTGGAAGGGGTGATTTAAGTCGTACAGACTGACCCCAAACTCGGCACAGTTCTTGATCAGCTCTTGCATCTGGATACGTGCCATCTCACCGGACGCGTTAATATCACGTGTTTCTGTCGAGACGTTATGGTCCATCGTCGCGAAAGTTTTTGATGGCTGACGCAATTGACGGCCGTGGGCGCGTAGCCCGTCAAAGGCTTGTGGTGAGGTCACTTCGTGAACTAAGTGACGGTCAATGTACAGGATAGGCGTCTCTTGTGGCGCCTCGTAAACGACATGTGCATCAAATAACTTCTGGTATAAGGTTTTGCTCATTTTATTATTTTTCCTCGGCAATATACCGGGCAATGATATTACCCATCTCATCAGTACTGACTGCTTGACCGTCACCGGCTAAGTCATGAGTACGGTGTCCCGCAGCCAGCGCCTTGCTAATCGCGTTTTCGATCGCTTCTGCCGCGTCACCTTGTTGTAAGCTATAACGCAGTAATAATGCTAGTGACAAAATTTGTGCAATTGGGTTAGCGATATTTTTTCCGGCGATATCAGGGGCCGATCCGCCTGCGGGTTCGTATAGTCCGAATCCTTCTTCATTCAGACTGGCAGAAGGCAGCATGCCCATCGAACCGGTAATCATCGCACACTCATCAGACAGGATATCGCCGAATAAGTTGGAACATAACAGTACGTCGAATTGAGAAGGATCCTTGATCAGCTGCATCGTGGCGTTATCGATATAGATGTGTGATAACTCGACGTCTGGATACTCTTTCGCAATTTCAGTGACCGTTTCACGCCATAAAATT
>DWRH01000154.1:0-12107 GCA_022318365.1 Anthoptus insignis
GTTATTCTCGCCATTATCCTTGATCGATTAACACAATCCTTCGGCGTCGATAAGCGCCATCAGCGCCACCAGCGTTGGTATCAAACTGGACCTATCGGTCTGCTCACTACTCCTTTTCGTCGAACCACTCACCGTTGAGAACTGACTATGCGTAAATTACTCATCACTTCTGCTGCCCTTACCCTACTAACCAGTATTGGCGCTCAAGCTAACAATCTGCCAGGTCAAGGTAAGGTAGTTAAACCTATCCAAAGTACGATTACCGAGGAAACGTTCCAAACACTGTTGGTGAGTCGGGCCTTGGAAAAATTAGGCTACCAAGTCTCCGCTCCAGAAGAAGTCGATTACAACGTAGGGTATACCTCGATTGCTAAGGGGGATGCGACCTTCATGGCCGTAAACTGGCAGCCTCTGCAAGAAAATATGTTCGATGCAGCAGGCGGAAATTCAGCGTTCTATCGGGAAGGACATTATGTTACTGGCGCAGCACAAGGCTATTTGATCGATAAGAAGACGGCTGAGCAATATCACATCACTAATATTGAGCAGTTAAAGGATCCTAAACTCGCAAAACTCTTCGATAGTAATGGTGATGGTCGTGCCGACCTGACAGGCTGCACACCCGGCTGGGGATGCGATACTGTTATTGCTTACCAAATGAAAGCCTATCAACTTGAGCAAACAGTCTCTAATAATCAAGGGAACTACGCGGCGATGATGGCTGATACCATCACACGATTTAAACAAGGTAAACCTATCCTCTATTATACTTGGACACCGTTCTGGGTTAGCGACGTACTCAAGCCAGGTAAAGATGTTGTATGGTTAGAGGTCCCTTTCTCTGCCGATCCGCAAAAGACAGATACCAAACTACCTAATGGTAAAAATTATGGTTTCCAAGTCAACAATATCAATATCATCGCCAATAAACAGTGGGCTGAAAAAAATCCCGCTGCGGCAAAACTCTTTGCAGAAATGAAGCTACCATTAGCGGATATCAATGCAGAGAATGCTGCAATGCGAGCCGGTCAAAGCTCTGAAGCCGATATTAATCGTCATGTCGATGGATGGATAAAGAGCCATCAAGCCTTGTTCGATCGTTGGGTAACCAACGCTTTACGCTAGCATCTCTTCTTATCAAGGGCCCTTCGTGGCCCTTATTATTATGCATCTTTTGCCCAAAGTTTTCGTACTCACTCAGTCATACTATCACTCGCTGTAACAGGGCTAGTTAATTAGCATTGTAGTAGTCATCTTAGTTATTTTATCGCTGGTAATCAGTTTCAATCTATGACAACGTTAACGGTTAGGTAATTACCCTTCGTCTGCACATTGCGGTAACGAGTAGTCGGTATATAGCTGTAACAATGAGGTGTGACTTGGACAGTTCTTTCGAACCAATTGAAAAAATGTTATCTAATCTGTCGCTTCGCCACGACAATTATCCCGTACGTGTGGTGTTGTTGACACGTTTACACATGCATATTCAAACCAAGCTTCTTGAAAATCGTAATAAGATGCTCAAGGACCGTGGGCTTAACGACACGATCTTTAACGCCTTATTGACCTTAGATGCTTGTGACAACCAGAGTATTCAACCCTCTGAACTCAGCTCGGCACTAGGGTCCTCCCGTACTAATGCAACGCGTGTTGCTGATGAACTTCAAAAGCGCGGTTGGGTTGAACGCCGTGAAAGCGATAATGACCGTCGCTGTCTACATCTTCATCTCACTGATGCTGGCTATGAATTTCTTTGCGAGATACTTCCCCCACAATACGATAGTTTCCAAGAAATTTGGGGTATCCTCTCTTCCGAAGAGCAAAACCAATTGGAATCCATTTACCGTAAATTACTTGAGCATCTAGATACCTTTTCGTACAACTCACCACCGAGTTCCGAATAAAAATAAAAATTTAGTATTACTTTCGATTGATACACTTCACTGAGCTGAAGTGTTTTTTATATGTAGTCTTTAAAGCAGGATTTAGCTATGACTTCGACTGAGAAATCACCTTCACCCACTTCCGCGCCACCAAGAAAAAAACGTAAGCCTCTTTTGATGTTACTAGTGGTCGTCTGCGTTATCCTCGCGATCGCTTACGCGTTATATTGGTTTTTAATTTTGAGTCACCAGCAGAATACTGATGATGCCTACGTTGCCGGAAATCAGGTACAAATATCTCCTCAAGTTTCAGGCAGTGTGAGTAAAGTTTGGTTTGATAACACCGATTTGGTACATAAGGGCGATATCTTAGTTTCGCTAGATAAAACTGACGCGAATCAAGCGCTCGATAAAGCCGAAACGGCCCTAGCCAGTAGCGTTCGACAAGTTCGCCAGTTAATGATTAATAACCGCCAATATCAAGCTAATATAGAGCTCAAACGCACCGCACTCGCCCAAGCTCAAGCCGATTTGGCGCGTCGCGAACCCTTGGCACAGCGACAACTCATCGGCCGAGAAGAGCTACAACATGCCCGCGATACCGCGGCCAGCGCTAAGGCCTCTCTCGACGTCGCCATTCAGCAACTCAATGCTAATCAGGCCATGATACTGAATACACCTCTCGATCAGCAGCCAGTCATTCAGCAAAGTGCAGCCACACTTAGAGATGCTTGGCTAGCGCTTCAACGCACCGATATACGTAGCCCTATCGATGGCTACGTATCGCGCCGTAGTGTGCAAGTCGGCGCACAAATCACGCCAAGTAGCGCACTAATGGTTGTCGTCCCTAGCCAAGAATTATGGGTAGATGCCAACTTTAAAGAGACGCAGCTTGCAGAAGTACGCATCGGCCAGCCTGTCACCGTGACAGCAGATATTTATGGCGATACGGTGACCTATCATGGCAAGGTGGTCGGCCTAGATATGGGAACAGGCAGTGCCTTCTCTTTATTACCTGCACAAAATGCCAGCGGTAACTGGATTAAAGTCGTGCAGCGCTTACCCGTGCGTATTTCCTTGGATCCGCAAGATTTACAGCAGCATCCGTTACGCATTGGACTCTCAACACAAGTCACAATCGATATCAGTAATACTTCCGGCCAAGCGTTGGCTACGGTAATGCGTAAATCTCCTGCTTATGAGAGTGATGCATTAACCTTACAACTACAGCAAGCGGACCACATTATTCAACGAATTATCGCCGCCAATGCAGAGTAATCGTCATGGCTTATGAAGAGAGAAAGCCCTTAGAACATGCACAACTCGTACTGATGACGATTGCGTTATCGCTTGCGACCTTTATGCAAGTTCTTGATTCAACCATCGCTAACGTTGCAATTCCGACGATAGCGGGTAATTTAGGCGCCTCCAATACCCAAGGTACTTGGGTTATCACCTCTTTTGGCGTCGCCAATGCGATTTCGATCCCCCTGACCGGTTGGTTGGCGCGCCGTTTCGGTGAAGTGAAGTTATTCGTTGCCTCGACTGCCGCCTTCGCCATCGCCTCTTGGGCCTGTGGGATGTCAAATTCTTTGACCATGTTAATCGTTTTCCGCGTTATACAAGGGTTGGTAGCAGGTCCATTAATTCCTTTATCACAAAGCTTATTACTCAATAACTTCCCCCCAGCAAAACGAAGTATGGCTATGTCATTGTGGGCGATGACCGTGATTGTCGCACCGATATGTGGCCCTATTCTAGGCGGCTGGATCAGCGACAATTATCATTGGGGCTGGATATTTTTCATTAATGTTCCAATAGGTATCGTCGTGGTGATACTCGCCTTAAAGACACTCGGTAAGCGCGAGACACCTACCCGTAGACAACCTATCGATATTGTTGGTTTAGTGATGTTGACGTTAGGGATCGGCTGTTTACAAGTGATGCTGGATCGGGGCAAAGAACTGGACTGGTTTAGTTCCACAGAGATCATCACCCTGACGGTAGTCGCCGTAATCGCCTTACTGATTTTGATTATTTGGGAGCTTACCGACGAACATCCGATCATTGATCTATCTTTATTTAAATCGCGTAACTTTACTATCGGTTGTGGTTCGATCAGCTTGGCCTATATGCTCTATTTTGGGAGTATTGTACTTCTTCCTCAACTACTTCAAGAGGTCTTCGGTTATACCGCGACTTGGGCGGGACTGGCCTCAGCACCGGTCGGGATACTCCCAGTGGTCTTATCACCGATCATTGGTCGCTTTGCGCCACGGCTGGATATGCGTTATCTGGTTACCTTCAGTTTTATTATGTATGCAATCTGCTTCTACTGGCGCGCCTATACCTTTGAGCCAGAGATGACCTTTGCTGATGCAGCTTGGCCACAGTTTATTCAAGGCTTTGCGTTGGCCTGTTTCTTTATGCCTTTGACGACTATTACCTTATCAGGCCTTTCGTCAGATCGTATCGCCGCCGCCTCTGGACTGTCCAACTTTATTCGTACATTAGGGGGATCAATAGGTACATCTATTACTACTACGCTGTGGACCAATAGAGAAGCGATGCATCATAGCCAGCTAACCGAATCCATTACCGCGTATAACCCTAATGCACAACAAAGTTACCAACAGCTTGAATCTTTGGGTATGAGCCACCAGCAAGCCTCAAGCTATATTGCCCAGCAAATTACTAACCAAGGATTGATTATCTCTGCCAATGAAATTTTTTGGGCAGCTGGGGGGATATTTCTGGTGCTATTAGTCGTGATTTGGTTCGCTAAACCCCCTTTCCATTCTGGAGGCGGCGGCGGCGGCGCTCACTAAAAAAAAGCGCCTTACGGCGCTTTTTTTATGCTTTCTGTTGACGCCACCACTCGCCTAACAGGATCCCTGCGGCGACTGAGACGTTTAGACTTTCAATATTTCCGGTTCCACCGATGGATAGGCTGATATCCCCCTGACGTAACGTCTCCTCATGTAACCCTTCTCCTTCTTGTCCCAAAACAAAAACAGTTTTTGCCGGGAAAGAGGTAGAGGCTAAAGGTTGCCCTTCATGACTTGAAGTCGTAACAATGCTGTATCCGGCTCGGCGGAAAGCATCAAGGCCTTGCAGGAATGATGGCGCAGTCACTGCACGAACGTGCTCCGCCCCGCCTTCTGCTGTTCTGACCGCAGCACCAGATTCAAGTAGGTTAGCATCATCCACTAAAATCGCTTTAGCCCCGAAATGGGCACAACTACGCATGATTGCACCAAGGTTATGCGGGTTACCTACATTTTCTAATGCCACCACACAGTCTTGCTCTGCAGCTTGTGACAACCATGCTGCAACATCTAATCCTGTCTGTTTCTTAATAATGAAACATACGCCACCATGGTGCTCGGTACCTGCGGCTTTAGCTAACTCGCTATCGTCTACCACGTGGTAGGCTTTACGGTTTGCGGCTAACCAGCGTAGAGTTTCACGAAAACGAGGCGTGACACTCTGCACAAACCAAGCCCGAACAATCGCTTCTGGTCGGCTTAGGAATAGCGCCTGACAAGCATTTTCGCCATACACACGCGTCTCTTCTTGACGCTGACGGCGGAGCTGTTCTGGATCAATATAACTTTTTGCTGTCAGACCTTCATCTGTACTAGACGCTTGCGTGGTCTCGTTCTGTTCTGTAGGACGTTTAGAGACGGTACGCCAAGGTGAATCACTACGATGAGATGACGATTCATTACGACGTGAAGAAGAGTCATCGCGACGAGATGAAGAATCATTACGACGTGAAGAAGAATCATCACGACGAGGAGATGAACGACGATCTGTCGGTGCCTTGCGATCGGATGAGCGACCACCTTTACCCGTCCGCGGATTACCGCTACTGCGTGAAGAAGTCGCCTCTTCACCGCGAACATACATTACTTTCACTTTACTGCTTTTACTTTTATTTTCGTCGTTCATCACATTCTCCTGTTACTGAGCGCGCAGATTACCTGATGTCTGCACGCTTAGCTATCTTCTTTATCGGTGAATTAACGATCACTCCACCAGAATTAGCGCTCGCGCATAGCTTCCCCTGCCCAACTCCATTAAACTGTACTTTTTATTAATTACCGACTCGTTATGACTCATTGTAATGCCGTATTGCAGCTCCGTGCACAACGTTTGGCGGCCGCTACGCGCCCGTTCCTTGCGCGCGGTAATCGTGTAAGCCGTTGCCAACGTTGCCTCTTGCCGCAACGCAATTGTCTGTGTTCAACAATCCAACCTCAAGTTGCCCGCAGCCGCTTTTGTCTAATGATGTATGATACAGAACCGATGAAGCCAAGTAACACAGGAAGGCTAATCGCCGATATCTTACCAGAGACCTTAGCATACCAGTGGTCGAGGACCACCTTTAACGACAAAGAGTTTATTGAGAATATCGCGTCCAACTATCAACCGATGGTGGTATTTCCAGCCAGCTATGCAGAAGCTGGCAGAACCGTTTTACAACATCCCCCCCTTGAAGGTAAACCACCACTTTTTATCATGTTAGACGGTACCTGGAGTGAGGCACGAAAAATGTTTCGTAAAAGCCCGTGGTTAAATAACTTTCCAGTGATCTCGGTCGATGTTTCCACCCCCAGTCAATACACTTTACGCGAAGCGCACAGTGATACGCACCACTGCACCGCTGAGATTGCCGTAGCGTTGCTCGATCGCGCGGGTGATGCTGTCGCCGCTGAACAGCTATCGCATCATTTTTCCCTATTTCGGGAGCGCTATTTGGCCGGTAAACCGCACCACCCTGTTCATATACGACAAGAATAACAATTATAAAGGCCACTGCTAACGGAGGAGCCATGAGTCAACTCGGATTAGAAGCATTACTGAAGCCCAAATCCATTGCAGTAATTGGCGCATCACAAAGAGTGGGCCGTGCAGGCCATCTTATGATGAAAAACCTATTAGCTGGTGGCTTCTCGGGAGCTATTTTACCCGTTAACCCCAATTATTCCGCAGTCTGTGGTGTAATGGCTTATCCGGCCATTGCCGCGCTTCCGTTAGTGCCGGACTTAGCGATTCTTTGTACTCACGCTAGGCATCTCGCAAAACTTCTTGATGAATTAGGGGAAAAAGGCTGCCGTAGCTGTATTATTCTATCGGCCTCACCAGAACATTTTACGACCTTAATCGCTCAGGCCTCTCGCTGGAATATGCGATTATTAGGGCCGAATAGCTTAGGCTTAATCGCTCCCCATCTGGGACTTAATGCCAGCTTTTCACCTGTACCGGTTGCTCGAGGGAATGTAGCATTCATTGCCCAATCAACCGCCGTGGCGAATACGATTCTTGATTGGGCACAACAACGGAAAATCGGCTTTTCGTGGTTTATTGCCTTGGGGGATGGCATAGATATCGATAGTGACGACTTACTCGATTTCTTAGCCCGAGATACCAAGACTCACGCTATTTTAATAGCCTTAGAACATTTGAACGATGCACGTCGTTTCGTTTCTGCCGCGCGCAGTGCATCGCGGAATAAACCTATCGTCATGTTTAAAAGTGGCCGCAGCCGTGCAGCGCGTCTATTGGTCGGTAGCGAAGAGACCTTTGATGGGACTTGGGACGCCGCAATTCAGCGAGCAGGAATGCTGCGGGTTTACGACTCTCATGAGTTATTTTCGGCGGTGGAATCCCTAAGCCATATGCGTCACTTTAAGGGGGAGTCGCTATTCATTGTAAGTAATGGCGTTGCCCCAGCGGCTTTAGCCTTAGATGTATTGGAAGAACGCCAAGGTACCTTACTCCAGCTTAGCCCCACTACGGCACAACGTTTACGCGAGCGATTGCCCGATTATATTCCCATTACAAATCCCCTCGATTTGAAGGATGATGCGACGACGCAACTTTATCTCGACGTGACGTCTATATTACTCGATAGCCCAGAGGCCGAAGCAATTATGGTCATCCATGCGCCGAGTGCAGTCTCCCCCGCAAGCGAGTGTGCTGAACAACTAGCCAAACTTTATACTCAACATCCGCGAGCCAAATATAAAACGTTGCTGACCAACTGGTGCGGCGAATACTCTTCGCAAGGAGCGCGCGCTATTTTCTCGCAAGCTAGAATCCCCACTTGGCGAACTCCGGAAGGGACGGTGACCGCGTTTATGCACCGCGTTGCTTACCACCGTAACCAAAAACAGCTTAGAGAAACCCCTGCAAGACTGGCGGTACAACCTTCCGGCCGTATCGACGTCCGCGAATATTTACAACAACAGGTCACGAGTGGTTTATCTTCTATACAGGGTGAAGACTTTGTCCGCATTTTATCTGGCTACGGGTTCCTACAAGCAAAACAAGCAGTAGGAAACGTTCAGGAACAGGACCGACAACGGATTCGCATTGTAGTGCAACACGACCCTCTATTTGGTCCAATCATTTTGGTCGGTGAACCAAGCGAGATGTGGCACGAAGATCGCCAGGCCGTAACATCACTGTTGCCCTTAAATATGGCGCTGGCTAATCACCTTATAGCTCAGGGAATTCAACAACAAAAAATGTTTCGCCGTTGGAAAATTCGAGCAGAGGCTATCTATCAACTTAGCCAAACCCTCGTTCAGCTCTCTGATTTAATTATCGACTGCCCGGAAATTAGTCGCTGCCAGATCGACCTCTTCGTAGGAAAACATACGCCGCTACTCTTAATCGATGGCCAACTCTCTCTGCATACCTTTGTAGGGGACAGTGAAGACCGACTGGCTATTCGGCCCTATCCACAGAAATACGAGCAATGGGTAAGATTAAAAGATGGGCAGCAGGCATTATTTCGCCCGATTCTTCCTGAAGATGAACCCCAGCTATTAGCTTTTATTGGCCAAGTGACAAAAGAGGATCTTTACTACCGCTATTTTAGCGAGATTAACGAATTTACCCATGATGATTTGGCTAACATGACGCAGATCGATTACGATCGGGAAATGGCGTTTGTCGCCGTTATTCAAGAAAATGATATCGACACGATTATCGGTGTAACGCGAGCGATTTCTGACAGTGATAATATTGATGCTGAGTTTTCGATTTTAGTACGTTCGGACCTTAAGCGCTTAGGGCTAGGCAGAATGCTATTGGATAAGATGATCAGTTACACCCAAGATCATGGTTTACAACAGCTGAATGGCATTACTATGCCGAACAACACTGGAATGATCGCTTTAGCTAAACAACTGGGCTTTAGTTGCAAAAATAGCGTTGAGGATGGAATTGTTACCTTACGTCTAACGTTAGAATCGTCTACAGAAAATAGCCATTCTTAGCCCTTTTGATGCTATAGTGTCGAGTTAAGGTTCCCGAGTCTTATCCTGTTTTTCGATTACTAATAAAAGAAGCGTAATGCGATGTTGCCAAAAAATAAAATGAATTCTCACCAGCGATACCTTGCAGAACTACCAAAACTACCGCAATCAATCTCTGATTTTTCATTTTTGTACTCTGCATCAGAGTTTCATCGTACGCTTTTAGAAAAAATAGCCCAAGCTCAACACAGAATCTGCTTAGTCGCTCTCTATCTGGAGAATGATGAAGCAGGTCAGTCGATTATGGCTGCGCTTTATCAGGCAAAACAAAATAACCCTCAAATCGATATCAGTATTTGTGTCGATTGGCACAGAGCACAGCGCGGGCGTATCGGTGCTGCACGGGGTGAAACTAACGCTGATTGGTACTGTAAACTGGCTGAAGCTGCGGGTGAACTGGCGATTCCTGTCTATGGCATCCCTGTTAATACTCGCGAAGCGTTAGGTGTGCTGCATCTTAAAGGGTTTATTTTTGACGATACAGTAATTTATAGCGGAGCGAGTATTAATAATGTTTACCTGCAGCAGCAAGAACGTTATCGTTACGATCGTTACCAGATCATGAAAAACCCTGCTTTAGCAGATATAATGTTCGATTGGATTAGCATTAATCTTAAGCAATCCGATGCCGTGCATCGTTTAGATCTAAAAGATCGTCCTACTAGTCTTGAGATCAAAAACGAAACTAAGATTTTCCGCCAAGAATTAAGAACCTTCAATTACGACCTCGAACATTTAGTTGACGAACCACAACTGTCGGTTACACCGTTAGCAGGCTTAGGTAAGCGCAGTCTTCTTAATCAAACTATTTTTCATTTAATGCCTGCGACCGAAAAGACATTAGTCATTTGCACGCCTTACTTCAACTTACCCGCTATTTTAGTGAGGCACATTATTCGCCTCCTCCGTCAAGGCAAAAACGTCGAGATTATTGTTGGAGATAAAACAGCCAACGACTTCTACATTCCGCCTGAAGAACCGTTTAAAGTGATCGGGGCACTTCCCTATCTTTACGAAATAAACCTGCGTCGTTTCGCGAGTCGACTGCAATATTATATCGATAATGAAAAGCTCACGATCAGGTTATGGAAAGATGGGACTAACAGCTACCATTTAAAAGGTATCTGGGTAGATGAAGAGTGGATGCTGCTGACAGGCAATAATTTAAACCCTAGAGCTTGGCGCTTAGATCTTGAGAATGCAATTTTAGTGCATGACCCCCATCATCAACTATCCGTACAAAAGAGCAAAGAACTCTCGCTAATTAGAGAGCACACCACAATACTACGCCAATTCCATGAGTTAGAGAGCATTGCTGATTACCCTAATAGGATCCGCAAGTTAATTCGTCGTCTGCGTCGAATCAGAATAGATAAACTCATTAGCCGTATACTCTAATCTCAATCTGCCAGCCTTCGGCTGGCAGACCCGTTACTATTTTACAGTTTCTTGACTGCCTTTTTGTTAGGTAAGCTCATACTGATTACTAGTACAACAATCCCCATGGCCGTGACATACCAGAAAAAACTCGATTCCATTCCTTTTTGCTTCAAACCTAATGCAACAAACTCAGCTGACCCACCGAATATGGCGTTACCTAAAGCATAAGGAAGCCCCACACCGAGTGCGCGAAGTTGCGGTGGGAATAGCTCGGCTTTTAATATTCCGCTGACCGCCGTATAGAAACTACAGATGACTAATGCAATAAATATGAGCAGAAAGATAATAGCTATACTCGAAACAGTGGTTAGATAGACCATAATCGGTACAGTAAACAACATTAGGCCGACAGCAAAAATAATCACTGAAGCTTTACGCCCTATTTTATCTGATAGCGCGCCAGCAATGGGTTGTAGCACCATAAATATCAACAATGCTCCCGTCATAATCAGGCTACTAACTTTGGCATCTAAGCCAACACTATTAATCAGATATTTTTGCATATAAGTCGTAAAGGTATAGAAACTTAAGGATCCCCCTGCGGTGATACCAATAACTTTAAGGAACGGCCGCCAATGATGACGAAGGAGGTAAACTAAGCTGCCAGCACTTTTATCAGTACGCTGCGTTTCATCACTGGTTTCATGTAAAGATTTTCTTAACCATAGGGCAACCACAGATAGTGCAGCACCTATCAGGAAAGGGATGCGCCATCCCCAAGCACGTAAAGTCTCGTTTTCAAGAAGCTGTTGTAAGATTACAACAGTGAGCACAGCCATCAATTGTCCGCCGATTAAGGTGACATATTGAAAAGAGGCATAAAATCCTTTTCTTCCCTCTGTTGCAACTTCGCTCATGTAAGTAGCGCTAGCACCATATTCACCACCAACGGAGAGACCTTGCAACATTCTCACGATCAATAAAAGAATCGGTGCGAATAGACCGATTTGGTTATACCCGGGTAAAAAAGCAATGACTAACGATCCAAAACACATGATATAGACCGATATTAACATCGAATTTTTCCGTCCGAAACGATCGCCAATAAATCCAAATAGCCAGCCGCCAATTGGACGCATTAGAAATCCGGCAGCAAATACACCTGCTGTTTGTAGTAACTGGGTTGTCGCATCCTCCTGCGGAAAGAAGATATGTGCAAAATAGATAGAGAAAAAAGAATAAACATAAAAGTCGAACCATTCGACTAAATTTCCTGACGAGGCACCGACAATCGCTTTAATTCTTTGGAGGTCACTCAGTGCATCAGTCGGTGATATTACCCTTTCTCTATTCATAGCGAGAATCCCTAATTATTAGATTTTTTATAGATACGATTAATCAGAATAAGGGGTTGATAAACAAAGTAAAGTGATGTTTTTGCTAGGTGAGAAATTAGTCAATTTTAATGGTTAATAAAAAATCAGCGAACGCAAAAAGGCCATCCGTTAGGATG
>DWRH01000155.1:0-12062 GCA_022318365.1 Anthoptus insignis
ATGGATTTGGTCGGTACTCCAAACGATTGTATCCTTAGTCGGGCTTATTATGGCCAGTCTCTTATGGCTGATCCTTGTCCGATTCTAAGGCCATTTTAAAAGCGCTGTCCCTAATAAGGACTTACCGCTAGGCAAATCCGCTTTCAAATATTTTCCCCCACCGATAAGAGTCTTAGATAAAGGCTCTTATTCATGACACGCCACCGAGTTAGCGTCTGCCGTAGTAAACCATCAGGGACAAACCTCTTTTACGACTGACCTTTATCTCGCCAAAACAAACAAAAAACAAACAATTAAATACAATTCATAAACATATTTATAACTTTAGTAGCGAAATTACCTTATGATTGCGCCCTTTTAAAATTTGGCAACGAAAATGAACATTAGTAGAAGAAAACTTATCCTCGGGGGCAGCGCAATTTGCGCGGCAGGGATCGGCGCGAGTGTCCTCGGCCCAATGTTTCAACGAGAAGGCCGGCTAGTACCAGGCAAACCAAGATATGGTTTCATTAACGGCACCGAAGGTCCCCTCCCTCAAAGTGCTGATGCTGTCATTATTGGCGCGGGAATTTTAGGGATAATGACGGCTATTGGCCTCACTGAAAGAGGGTTATCCGTCGTTATCGTTGAAAAAGGCAATATTGCGGGTGAACAGTCCTCCCGATTTTATGGCCAATTGATGACCTATAAAATGGAAGGAGAGACCTTTATGCTCCACCATCTTGGAAAAGAACATTGGCGGGGGATGAATAAAAAAATTGGTGTAGACACGAGTTATCGTACACAGGGCCGTGTTGAAGTACCGCTGAGTGACGAAGACCTACAAAACGTCAGAACTTGGATTGATAAGAAAAAAGAGCAAGTCAGCAGTTCAGTACCGCTAAATACGCGGATTATCCAGGGAGAAGAGCTAAAAAATCGCTTAAAAGGGGCAACGTCAAATTGGACGATTGCAGGCTTTGAGGAAGACTCAGGAAGCTTAGATCCAGAAATCGCCGCGTTTAGAATGGCCGAGTATGCGAAGAGAATTGGCGTAAAAATCTATACCCAGTGCGCCGCAAGAGGCATCGAAAAACAAGGCGGAGCGGTATCCGATGTCGTCACAGAGAAAGGGGCGATTAGAACGACCCGTGCGGTAGTCTGTGGTGGTGCCTGGTCACGGTTGTTTATGCAGAATCTAGACATCGATCTTGAAACGCTACCGGCTTATCAATCCCAACAACTGATTACCGGTGGACCGGGATTACCGGGCGCAAATGTCGCCTTACCCGGGAATATCTTTTTCCGAGAACAAGCGAATGGGACTTATGCAACATCGCCAAGAATAGAAGTGATCCCTATCGTCAAAGACTCTTTCATCTATGGCTATAAGTATTTACCGTTACTTGCTCCAGAAGATGTCTTTATCCATTTTTCTATCAATGAACAACTTCTCAACTCCTTTAGGCAGAAAACAAAATGGTCTCTGGATAAACAGTCCCCTTTCGAGACAAACCGCGACATGGTTGCCGTGGCGGACGTTAAAGACCTGAATGCATCGTTAGTGGCCTTAAAAAAAGAGTTCCCTGCATTCAATAACTCAAAAATTATTGACCAATGGAGCGGTGCAATGGCCGTGGCCCCAGATGAATCGCCGATTATTTCTGTAGTCAATGAATGCCCGGGACTGGTCGTCAATACCGCAACTAGCTGGGGAATGACAGAAAGCCCAGTATCTTCTTCTATCGCAGCGGATTTACTGTTGGGGAATACCCCAATCCTCAATCCCAAAGCATTCAGCCTTTATCGCTTTAGTTAAGGTATTAATAATGCAACCCATAAAGCTCATATAGAATATGGGCTTTATGGGACCCGCTTTACAACACACCTATTTGATCCCAAGCAAGCCCTTATCCGTTTAGGGGTATCGCACGTAATTCAATAATCTCACTGTAGGCAAATAATTAGGTCCTGATGTTGTACAGAGGGTATTGCAACCCACTCAATAAAAGATAATAATTCTCGTTCTTATTATCAATTGAGGGAGTCTATATGCGGATTCCCTGAGTCACTTGCGCCCTGACTGTTGAGGTAGATAAAAATAATGAAGACGTTCCCGCTTAAGCGTCATGTTTTCCTGGTTTCGTTAGCACTCTCCGCCCCCTATCTGAGTTATGCCGCAGACAACACCGTCGTTGTCACTGCCGCACCAGAAGATACTGCCATTTCAGAAACCCACGGATATACCGCCAAAACAAGCACTGGCGCGAGTAAAACAGACCAACCGCTGATTACCACCCCCCAATCGGTCTCAGTTATCACCCGTCAACAGATGATTGACCAAGGGGCGATGACGGTTAACGATGCCTTAAACTATACCGCTGGGGCGTTTACTAATTTTGGTGGTGCGGCAACTCGCTACGATACCGTATCACTACGTGGGTTCCACGGTGGCGACGTTGACAATATCTTCCTTGATGGGATGCGCTTAATGAGCGACCCAAGCAGCTATAACGTGCTACAAGTGGACCCATGGTTCTTAGAGCGTATCGATGTGATTAAAGGCCCTTCCTCTGCCCTGTATGGTCAAACCGTGCCCGGCGGCTTAGTGATGGAAACCTCCAAGCGCCCACAGTTCGCAGAAGAGGGCCACTTCAAAACCTATTACGGTAACCACAGCACCAGTGGCGTCGCAATGGATTACACTAATGCGATCAACGACCAATGGGCTTTTCGCTTGACGGGTATTGGTCACCAAAGCCATACGCAATATAAAAACACTCGAGAAGAACACTACGCTATTTCTCCATCATTACTGTGGCAGCCGGATAGTGATACCTCACTATTACTAAAAGCTTACCTACAAAAAGATCCCTCCGGTGGTTACCACAGTGCAGTACCAGGCGATGGCAGCTTATATAGTCATAATGGCAAAAGGCTGAGTACTGGCTTTAGTGATGCCGACCCTTCTCTGGACCAGTTCAAGCGTCATGAGCAAATTTATAGCTACGACTTTTCACATAACTTCAATGATACCTGGTCCGTACACTCGACCGGCAGTTATAGCCACTCCAATGTCGATCTTGATCAGGTCTATCAAATCGGTTGGAAACCGGATAGCGATATCTTAAATCGTTATTATTCTGGCTCTCGCTCTTCACTTTCTGCTGCGGCGACAGATAACCAACTTATCGCCAATTTTAAAACCGGTGAGCTGCAACATAAAGTTGTGATCGGTGGGGAATACCATGAATATACCAACCGCCATAAAGATGCGAGTGGTACAGCCTCCTCTATCAATCCGTTTACCGGTAAAACCTACGGGGAAAACGGCGATTATACTTTCTATGGTACCAAGAATCGCTACTACCAAACTGGTGCCTATTTGCAAGATGAAATGCAATGGGACCGCTGGCACCTAGATGTCTCGGGACGTTATGACCGTATTATCTCGAAGAGTGTCAGTCACGATCTCGGTACCCGCTCACGCCGTCAAGATGACCATGTGAGTGGTCGAGCTGGCCTCCTTTATGCTTTCGATAATGGGATTTCGCCATACCTCAGTTATAGTCAAGCGATTACACCGCAAGCGCTATCGGATGCTAACGGTAATCTGTTAAAACCAACTACCGCATCACAGTATGAAGCCGGCGTGAAATACCAACCGGTGGGCACCGCAGATCTTTACAGTATCGCGCTCTACGATCTGACACAAAAAGACGTTGCCAACCGAGTTGTGCCCGAGACTTACTATGCTTCCGTCGGGAAAGTACATTCCCGTGGTATCGAACTTGAGGCCCATAATCAGTTAACTTCGCGGTTGAGCACTATTGCTACCGCCAGTGTTAACCATGTTCGTTATGAAGATGCTATTGACGGAAATAATGGCAATACGCCGTATGTCACGCCAAATGCGACCGCTTCAGCTTGGGTAAACTATAAGTTCGATTACGGTCTTACTACCGGTCTAGGCGTTCGCTACATTGGTAAACAGTGGGCGGACAACGAAAATACCAAGCGTATTCCCTCGGCGACCTTGGTCGATGCATCAGTACGAATGGATCTCGGTGCATGGCGTTCCCAGTGGAAAGGCGCTTATGTGCAACTCAATGCAAAAAACTTAGGGGGACGTGATTACGTGGCGTCTTGCTATGGAAAAGGTTATTGCTATTGGGGAGCGGAACGTTCGGTGATTGCAACCGTCGGTTACGACTTCTAAGCCTAGGCGCGGCCTAACGGCCGCGCCTGCTTTTATTCGAGAGTCATTGCCTGACGATGTTGTTTAACCCAGCGTACAAACATCACACTGAGCAGTAACCACAAACCACCACTCACCAGATTAACGCCAGAAAAACCGATTAAACCATGTTGGAAGTAGCCTTCGCGTGCTAATTCTAAGCCGATAGAATACATCAGAATACTTAGCATCCCCATCATGGCTGCGACCTGACCTTTAGATTCAGTCACCGAAAATAGCGTGAGTCGATAAAGGACCGCCGTACTCAACCCTGCACCAAAGGCATAAATACTTAAGCCGGTAACGAGGATCGCAATTTGATAGGTATCGCTTAGGGTTGCGCAGAGCGCGAGTAGTAACCCTCCCACCAATGGCCATGCCCCTACCACCAACGGCCGAGTAATCTCAGCGTTATGGGTTAATTTACTCAGTACCACATTGCCAAGGATCATTGCCACGAAGACAGGGACTTGTAATAGCGCATAGTCGACCTCACTCATCTGATGATCATGGATTAAGTAGACGGGGGACAGTGCTACCCAACTCAGGATAGGCACGGCAGATAACCCGAGGGCTAAACACCCTGCAATAAGCGCGGGTCGTTTCAGTAATAGCCAATAGCCCCCTAATAGCCGCTTTGGCGTTAAGCTGAGCTGCCGATTACCTGATGTCTCAGGCATGCTGAAATATAATCCTACTAGGGCAATCAACGACATAAGCGCGAAGAGAACGAATAACATACGCCAAGTGGTGAACAGTAGTAAGGCACTTCCGGCCAGTGGACCAACCAAAGGGGCTAACAGAGCCACATTCGCCATCCAAGCCATGAGTCGAATACTCTTGCGTTCTTCGAACGCCTCCTGCACCGCGGTATAGCCGACGGCACCAATAAAACAGAGACTGATCCCTTGAACGAAACGTAACAACATAAACTGCTCGATAGACGTCACCCAGAACGTTAATCCGCTCGCGACAGCAAACAGTAAGGCTCCGGACATCAATATTGGTCGACGCCCCCACTTATCGGAAAGCGGCCCGAGTAGCCACTGTAAAACAAGCCCCCCGACGAGGTAAGCAGTCAGGGAAAAAGGGACCCACTCTGGGCCAACCTGTAAATCTTGGGTGACTTGTAACATGCCCGGTTGCACCATATCGTGGGCAATGTAGGTCGTGAACTCAAAGAGAACAAGAGAGAAAGGAAACAGCCATGACGTCACGGCGACGTCAGGACGTGTTGGAGTCGATGTCATAAATAAGACCTAAAATAGAAAAAAAGACCGGCTAAGCCGGTCATTGTAGTGGTTTTATCGACTGTCGGTATCACTTTTTGAACTGGGCGATAGGGTTAACTAATACGCCTGCTAGTTTCAGAGCGCTCGCCGGGTCGTCTAAATTTACCATTTGCTGATTATTAGCCAACTGCAGTCGGTTTAAACAAGAATGTGCATAGGTCGGGCTGAACAGGTCGAACCGAGCAAACTTATCACTAAATTGTGGATGATGTTGCTGATAATGTTGAACACTCTCGGCAACACGCTGCCAAAACATATCCTCTTGTAACACCCCATCTTCGTCGAGGATCGCGCTGACAAAACGGAAGAAGCAACTAAACACATCGACAAAAATCGATAATAATTTCAGCTCATCCGGCACCTCAGCTTTAATACGCTGCACCTTATCCGGTAACTCGTACGAGGTGTCCAAAATCGCAATCTCTTCGCCAATATCTTTCATGAAACAGCCTACAGGCGCATCATCCTCTAAAATAAGAATCAGATTTTCGCCATGAGGCATAAAGACCAAGTCGTACTGGTAGAAGCAGTGCAAAATAGGACTTAAATACGCTTGCAGATAACGATCTATCCATTCAGTGGGGGCTAAACCTGAACGTTTGATAAGTGCCGTTAGTAGGGATTTACCCTCTGCGTCGCGGTGAAGTAATCCGGCCATCGTCATTAAACGCTGCTTGTCCGTTAAGCCTACTAATGGATTTTCTCGCCATAAGGCAGCAAACATCTTCTTGTAAGCAGAATCTTTTTTGATGGCTTTCTCATAGAGGCGGTGATGATAGCCAATGGTGGCAACCTCTTGGAGGATCGAGAAGCGACAGTGGTTAAGCCACTTATCCTCGGTAACAATTTTCGCTAGCCATTGGTTCACCGCCGGGGTCGTCGCCATGTAGTAAGGCGATAGCCCTCGCATGAAGCCCATATTCAGAATCGACAGCGCGGTTTTGACATAACGCTTGGTCGGCTGGCTGCGGTTAAAGAATGTCCGTATCGACTGCTGCGCTTGGTAGGCATCGGCTGCGACGCCCAAATAAATAATATTTTGCTGAGCGATATCGGCAGCAAATACTGTCACGATTTTATTCTGCCACTGCCAAGGGTGAACGGGAGTAAAGAGATAGTCCTCCGGTAATACACCCAGCGATCGCAGCATGGACTCCCACTCTTTGACCTGCGCAGTGCCTAACTCCTCATCAATAAGGGTCGCGTAATCCAGCCCCTCAATTGCAGCAAAATGGCCGTTGCTACGATGAACCGCGACCCAAGGCATATAGATTGATGCCCCCACTTCCGGCGCATAGGCCAAGTAGTCTAGGGCATCAAACCCAATACGCCCATTATTGGCGATAAAACAAGGATGACCCTCGGTCATCGAGGACTCGATAGTCTGGAAATCTGCCGCCGCGAGTTGTTCGCTACTCGGATTGCCTTTCTGTAATTTGAACTGACTACTACAGAGTGTGCTGGAGACCTCTTCTAAATAGGTGGCTAGCATCGACTCCGGTATCGCCAGCTGGTCGGCGAATTCGACGATAAAATTTAGCGCGTCCAGAGGTTTCTCTTGCCCCTTATGCGTCTTCCTTAGGGTCCGCCAGTCGATAGAAAGGTGATTTAACGCGCGCCACTGCCCCGCAAACTGATACACATTCTCGCCCGAGGTATCGGTTAAACGCCACCGCCCTTGCGTGACGGCTTCGGGGGCTAACAGCCGCTCATGGCTGAACTCAGTAATCGCTTTTTGGATCAATTGTCCATTTGCCTGTTGCCAGTGCTTGGTGTTGGGCTGGATGGGAGATGAGACGGTCGCTGACGTTAACATAAGGGCTTTCTCTCGATAAAAATCTGTGGCGGTACAAAACGCCAGCCATGCGCGTTTATGACCAAGGTCGATTTGCTGGTGATAGCGGAAACCCGCTTGTTTATTAAGTCGATGAATTTTATGGTTGTTCACATCGGGTTCAACCACGACGCGCACCACTTCTGGGCGACTAAACATATACTCCATTACGGTGGCGAAAATCTGCCGACTTAACCCGCTAATCGGCGCGCTGACTGGTGCGTTCAACAGGTGCATACCATAATCGCCAGATTGCGCAGGGTAATGTTCCGCCACCTCTTCCTGTAACGCCTGATAACATTCGATCAAGAAATAAGGCTGCCCGTCGAGACAACCTATCAGTACGCTATTGACGTCTTGGGCGACCAGGTTCATGTAGAAGTTATTGATCTGCTCAACGCTTTGATCCTGCATTCCCCAAAACTGCGCATGGGGCTGAATCACCCATTGGTGGATCATCGTTTCATCCCCCGCTTGCCAACGGCGTAAGGTGAAATGGCCCAAGGGTTGTTGCAAACTATATATACGCTCACCCATGAACGGCCTCCTTTGGCAGTCCAAAGGTTTGGAAAGCGATTTTTTTCTCGACGGGATACACCTCACGACCGAGAATACTACGTAGGATCACCGAGTTGCGGTAACAGGCCATCCCTAAATCTGGCGAGACAAAGCCATGAGTATGTAGCTCGGCATTTTGCACAAAGAGACTATGGCGACGATCGATATTGTAGTCTCGCCCCACCGCATAACGCTGCTGGTTATCAAACTCGATTAACGGAATCAGTGGCGTTAGGAAATCAGGCGGGCGATAGGTATACCCCGTCGACATAATGACGCCATCGGTCGCGAGGTGAAACTCTTCCTGCAGGACTTGGTGCGATAGGGTAAGGGTAAGTCCTTGGGTTTCATTGGTCTCCATGGCAACCAGGCCGGAGTCAGTACATAAGGTTACCGCTAGTGGACCATCTAAATCCTTGCGATAAAGGAGTTCGTAAATATCGTTAATCAGGCTCTCATTGATCCCCTTATAGAGGTTTTTCTGGCTGGCATTCAGGCGGTCACGCTGTGCCTCCGGTAACGCATGGAAATAGTCGACCCACTCTGGCGATGTCATCTCCAATGTTAACCTTGTGTATTCCAGCGGGAAAAAGCGGGGAGCGCGAGTCACCCAATTCAACTGGTAGCTATATTGATCAATATCTTGCAGTAAATCGTAGAAAATCTCTGCCGCACTTTGGCCACTTCCCACCACGGTAATCGCTGATAACTGCTGTAGGGCCTCTTTCTTCGCCAGATAATGCCCAGAATGAACCACCTGCTCTAATGAAGTATCGATCCAGTCAGGCATCCATGCCGTCGGTCCGGTGCCTAGCACGAGATGCCGAGCCAGCCACTGCTTGCGCTCACCACTCACGGTATTCAGCGCTTCCACACAATAGCAGTCTCGTTGTTCATCACGCGTTACCCGTTCAACCCGCGTGTTCCACTGTAACGACGACAGCTGTTCACACGCCCACTGACAGTATTGGTTGTACTCTTTACGCAGCAGGAAAAAATCTTCCCGAATATAGAACGAGTAAAGTTTACCCTTCTGTTTCAGATAGTTTAAAACGCTAAAGCGACTAGTGGGGTCGGCTAAGGTCACCAGATCTGCCATAAAAGGCGTCTGTAAATGAGCAGACTCTAGCATCATGCCTGGATGCCAATTAAAGGTCGGCTTTTGATCGAGATACACCGCATCCATGTCGCTTATCGCATCAGTTAGACAAGCCAAGCTCAGGTTAAAAGGACCGATCCCTACACCCAATAAGTCATAAATTTTATCGGACATTAGTGAACCCCTTCGATTTGTTTACACTTAACACGCTGATTAACCAGTGCCTCACCGCGATAAATTAAGGCCTCAATAACTTGTTGGATCTCATCTATCGATGTCGCCGGGTTCAGTAGGGTAAATTTTAAGTACTGTTTCCCCTTCACTTTGGTCGCAGCAATCATCGCTTCACCGCTTCGATTAAGGCCTTTACGGATCTGTTGATTTATCTCGTCCACCTCGTTGTCACTCAGTTCGGTAGTGGGGTGGAAACGGAAGACTTGAGTAGTTAACTCCGGCGGATTCAGTACCTCTAACTGTGGGTAGGCGACTAAGCGACGGTGAGTTTCTACCGTTAAGGCGATAACCTGATCAAACGCTTTACCCAAGGATTCACGGCCAATGATGCGTAAACTTAGCCACATTTTTAAGGCATCGAAACGGCGGGTCGTTTGTAGACTTTTATCCACCAAATTCGGCGTACCTTCCTGTTTAGCACTGAGTGGATTGAGGTAATCCGCGTGAACGGTGACATGACGTAGATGGCTGGCGTCACGGACAAAGAAGGCCCCGCAACTCACGCTTTGGAAGAAAGATTTATGGTAATCAACCGTCACCGAGTCTGCTAACTCGATACCCGACAGACGGTGGCGGAACTGGCTTGAGGTCAATAGCCCACAGCCATATGCTGCATCGACATGGAACCACGCTTGGTGACGATGACATAATTCGGCAATCTCGACTAAAGGGTCAATACTTCCGAAATCGGTTGTTCCCGCCGTTGCCACAACCGCAATAGGGATTAAGCCCTCCGCAACCGCCTGCGCCATCGCCTGGGCTAGTTTGGTGCTGTCCATCTTGTAATTGTCATCATAATCCACAGCGACGACTGCCTCGTAGCCGAGTCCCAGTAAGGCACAAGATTTCTGAATACTAAAATGGCTTAACGCAGAGGTGAAAATACGCCAGCGGGAGGCTTCGGCGGGTAAACCATGGTGCTTAACCAGACGTTCGGGCGTATCCTTAGCAACTCGACTATCTCGCGCTAATAACATCGCCATCAAGTTTGACTGAGTCCCGCCGCTGGTAAAAATACCCTCACTCCCCTGAGGTAAGCCAATTTGTTGTAACGTCCAATCCACTACCTTCTGTTCTATTAAGGTGGCTCCAGCGCTCTGATCCCAGGTATCTACCGAAGTATTCACCGCACTTAACAATTGCTCGGCCAATAGGGTAGGCAACGTGATCGGACAATTAAGATGCGCGATATAGCGGGGATGATGGAACCAGACGGCATCCCGTAACCAGAGTTGTGAGAGTTCGTGTAGCGCAGCCTCTGCTGAGGAAAGCGGCTGGGTTAAATCGATCCCTGCAAATTCAGCCGCCAGTGCTTGAGGGGTGATCCCACTGAAGGGTTGCGAGACCCTTGCCATATGTTGGCTGAGAAAATCAGCGGCCAGCTGACTATTACGTTGATAGTCATCAAGCGTTTTATCGTTAAACAACCATTCCTCGAAGCAATTTTTTTCATTAATATTTTTAGACACTTACACCACCCTTTCCCTTTGTACCGTTAGAAAAAAGAATCACTCCAGTAGAAATACTGATTATTGTGGAGTGGTTATAAGGCATGAGAATCTAAATGGTAATGATTAGTATTAACAATACGGAATATTCTTAAACCTGATTGCGTCCTTAAAAACATTCTTTCACCTCTCGGCTATGGCTAGCCCCCACATCATTGAATGTGTATGATAATTATTATCATTATTTTTATAGGTGAGTGGTCGGTATGGCGTCAGGTTACAGAGTGGTCGATCTTCAATTAAAACGTCGAGTAAGGTTGAGTCCTTCGCTATTACGTTGTGTTTTCACCGGCGAGGATATCGATAAAATCAAACATGAGGCGCCAGACCAACGCATCAAGATTTTGTTAGCGGAACATCAATCCTGTCAAAAACTTCCCGTAACCGAAGATTGGTATGGGAGCTTTCTGGCGATCCCCAAAGCAGAGCGCCCGACCATGCGAACCTATACCCTGCGCCACCTCGATGTATCACAGCAAGAGATGTGGGTGGACTTTGTCCTACACGGCGATACTGGCCCAGCCTCCCGCTGGGCGCAGCGTGCGCAAGTCGATAGCCCATTACAGATCGTGGTACCAAATGCCGCCGCAACAACAACCAGTGGCGGATTCGAATGGTTTGAAAACCAGGCGCTGCAAGACGTATTGTTGGTCGCGGATGAGACAGCCCTCCCGGCCGCGATGGGTATTTTAGAAGATCTTGCCGGCCGTGCGAACCCACCCCGCGTTCAAGCCTTTCTGCATGTGCCCTTAGCTGCGGATATTCAACCGATTTACTACGATTTTGCTAAGATCCATTGGAGCAATACAGAACATGACGGCGACGCACAACAGGCCCTCCTACAGGCGGTGAAATCGCGATTAACGCTACCGGACTACGCCTGCAGCGCGGACCAATCGTTAGAAGAAAAAAGCCTTAGTGAGGATATTTTATGGGAACGGGCCGAGCCTTGTGAACGCTTTCGCGCCTGGGTGGCAGCCGAGTCAAGTGTGGTCAGAACCTTACGCCGTCACCTGATTCAAGAGTGTACGCTCGCCCGTGAAACAGCAACCTTTATGGCCTATTGGTCGCAAGGTAAAGTCACGGGCTAAGGCAAGTCGTTAGCCCCCCGACTAAAATTAGGATAACGGCACTGAGGGTTTAGTCGTTTTCTCGTCTACACTGAAAATAAAGGAGTGATAACAGGAGAAATCATGAGACTACTTATTGCACTACTCTTACCTTGGCTAACGTTCTTCACTATCGGTCGGCCAATAGCCGGGATTATCTGCTTAATTTTGCAACTGACGCTGATTGGCTGGCTACCCGCCACCATCTGGGC
>DWRH01000156.1:0-11935 GCA_022318365.1 Anthoptus insignis
CGATCTCCTTCGTTGGCAGATTGATTATGCCGAATTATCTCTAAATGTGAATGGAACGATTATGCGGGATACTTACATCGCCATTCTGTTTCCAATGTTTTTTCTGTAACTTTTAATAAAATTTTCAATATCAACTTTAAACTCGTCATTGAAGATATTTTCAAATTCAGTTGTGGCGACTTCCGGATAACAATCAGAGAGAATTGAGAACAGAAAAAAAGCCATGTGATCTGTTGCAGCCGCGATAACCTCATCGTTACTTTCTATACCTTCCAGTATAAGTTTATTCATTTTTATTTTTCTTCTCTGCCAGTTTCTTTTCAAGCATTGCAGAAAAAGTGTTATTAAGCTGCATTGTTTTATTGTTTTCAGTATTTTTTATCATTGCATCAGGATGAGTAACATTTTCCGATTCATGATGTACCTTAGTATCACTTTTTTCACGATCTGTTTTTTTAATGTAATTTTTATTTTTTTGATCTTTTCTCAGATTCTCATTATCTCTGGCTCTGGCCCCGTTACTTAACCAGGTTTTTCGTTGTACATCTGTCGAACTGGCGAAAGTCAGAAGAAAACCAACTAACACATCATGATTAATATCCAGCCCCAGATACTTTGCTACTTCTCCACCTAATACAATTTTTCTATGTGTTGTTTCTTTTCGTGTCAGGGACTTCTGTTTTGTCGTTAATCTGTTCAGTTCCTGCTGTGCTGATGCAAGTAGCTGCTGTAAATTTTTTCTTTCCATTAAATTTCTCCTGTAATATTAAATCCGATCACCAGGCACCACAAAACTGTATTGAGGCCCAGCAATATCATTGTACTTTCATTCAACGTCCCCAAAACCATGAAGGGTTTGATCTTCATATAGTTCTCCTTAATTCAGTAATCCATTTCTCAGTAAAGCAAAGGGATATATCTTTTTGTTTTTTATTATTGTTTAGTGGCGGTAACCAGAACGTTGAGACGGATTTTTATCTCTTCATATTGTTGTCCGGCATTAATAACGCCATTAAAACAGTCGAACAGCATTGATTTTTCATACTGCTGTATACTAAACCACCCGCCTTTCCTGTCTGCTCGCCTACTATCTGATGCAAAGGAAGATAAAATCACCTCTCGTTTAACCGAAAGGCCAAATAACTGCCTGATGACTTCTCTGGCGGTAGCATATGTACTGTCGATGCTGAAATAATTCAGGAAAAGTCCCGTTACGATGATAATCATCTCCTGCATAATGCTTCTTTTGAGCGAAGATACCGCGTTACCATACCGCCCAGACAGGGTTCTGAAACGGGTTTGCTCGCTGGCTTCCAGCAGTTGAGGTTCATACTCACTTCGGATAGCAGTAAACGCTTCTTTAACGGTGTTTTCTTTTAATCTGATACACATATTTCCGTTGTTTTCGCTGTAATCAATCAGAAACCATTTTGTTTCCAGATCTCCATCTCCATTCTTATTATTAATGACATTTATTATTTTATTCATTTTTACCTCTATTGTTGTTTTAATCTGAATAAAACAATTATCACATCTTTTTTATTTGGCAAATTTTACAAACATTAAATACCGAGTTATATTATTAATATAAGCAACAAGGGAACATCCCTTCTTCAATTTATATCCCTTTACCCCAAGCTTACGCGCCTCTTCTTTCGGCGCTTAAATCCAGAGAAAAACTTAACCATTGCTTTATTGTTATTCGGCGATTAGCTGAATAAAAAATAAATACAATGCCCACTTATACATTGCTTCGCAACGTGTGGGCCTGGCTGGGTCCTTAAAGTCAAAACATAAGTTTTTCTTGCGAAAAACTAAAAGCATCAAAGGTCGACACCTTAAAAAAAATTAAAACCAGCAAGGAGTATTTTTGTAGTATGGCAATATTTCATTTATCGTTTAGTATTCTAAAAAGATCCGCAGGAAAATCGTCCTGCTATCTCGCCGCATATAACGCAAGAGAAAGAATAGAAGACGTGAGAACAGGAGACGTGTACGATTATTCATATCGTTCCGACCTGTTCCACCACTGCATTCTTGCGCCAGAACACACACCTTTTAATATTATTGAAAACTCTGCTGTGTTATGGAACCAAATAGAACAAATCGAAAAACGTAAAGATGCCCAGCTCTCACGTTATTTTGATATCGCTATTCCTGTTGAACTTGATAACGATGCCAAAATCGCGTTAGTGAAAAACTACTGCAAACGTAATTTTGTCAGCAAAGGCATGATTGCCGATATCTCTTTCCATGACCTTGACGGTCATAATCCCCATGCTCACGTTATGTTGACACTACGCGAGATAACACCAGAAGGTTTCGGCCACAAGAACAGAAGCTGGAACGAGCATGATTTAATGGACGAGTGGCGAGCTTCTTGGTCGAGAATGTCTAACCGTGCACTGGAACGTGTTGGTTCCAAAAATCGTATGGATCACCGTTCCCTTGCTGCACAGCGTGAAGAAGCCATTGCTCTTGCGAAAGCAGCACAGGAAACAGGAAGACAGGATATCGCTAATGAACAACTGGCTAAGGCCATTGAACTTAACCGCCCCGCGCTTACCAGGATAGACCGCAAATCATGGCACACCAAAAGAGCCAAAGCGTTACGTGCCGCAGAACAGGTGCAGGCAGCACAGACCAAACAAGCTGCTAACGATTTTAGGCAGTTGTTTAATAGTGATGTGGGTCATCTCATGACCGTCAACCTCAACACTTTCCGTATTGAACGTCTGAAAGCAAAACCAGCACCACAGCACCCGATGCAACGTTCACCAGAAGCCGTTCGTCAGCCTGTGCTGGTTGTTCCCGAAAGAAAACGCAGCTTTAAGTCTGCCGGGGTGAAGCCAAAGGATATGTCCCTTTACTATGGTGTTCAGCCAGTAACAGTAAAACCAACACTGCTGAGACGTAAGCGCAGGATCAATCTGCACAAGCTTTATGACTTTATTAAAGCTTTTATGAGTGTGTTGGTTAAGCGTCCTGTTGAAGAAGCGGTGCCCAATCCTGCTGTTACTGATCCGCTTGATGAAATTATGGTAGACCCTGTTACAAAGTTGAAGATTACCCGTAGGCAGTGGGAAGCTATGGGTAAAACAAGTAAATCAGTAGAGGTTTCCAGACCTTCGGATGCTAACTACACCTATGATCCTGAGAGGAAACCAGTGGCAACTGAACAGACTAAAACGGTTACGTTTCAGCCATTACCAGATAATGCAGAAAATAAAAATTCTCAAACCAGAAAAAAAGCAGTTAAATCTGTACGAAGATTGTCTTTCAAATGGAAAAATATTAACATCTGACTGGTTATTTTGAATGGTAGCACTCAGAAAAAATAAGAAGTTAAATCAATATTATTCTTTTCAGAATGAGGGTGGTATAAAAAAGGTTGGCGATATGAAAAAAATTTCAATAGTAATCTTAACGTGGTTGCACACTAAAAGACTTGGTGTTATTGAGTTTTTGGCATATACCATGCTTTGTATCTTGTTGATGAAAAACCATATTTACACTGCTTCTATTTTAATGTTTTTAATTAGTTTAAAAGGAGTCTATCCTATAAGGAAAAAACTGATAAAAATCACCAAAAGCGCATTCGTAATAAAACTATATAACATAGTCATTTGGTTTTTATCTTATATAATATCATTAAAAATCCTGAGCTATTCAATCGGTATCAGTGAAGACAAGCTAAAATATGCCCCAGTAATCATGGCTGTACCAGTGTCAATTATAATAATTTATATCCTGGTAGCAGTAATCTCTATGTTGATGCTTTTATCATTGCAGGTTATGGCTCACCTGTCCTTCTTCATGACTTCAAAATTAAAAGAAAAAATAACAAACTCTGAATATTATATGTTCGCAAGCAGACTTTATTACCTGATAATTTTGCTTATTCCTTTTCTAGTGGCTACTGCATATATCTCACCCTATTTTATAAGACTGGCATTGTTTGCAGACTCAACGTTTATATCTGACTGTGGTGAGAAAGAAAAAAACAGAACTTATATAAGGGTTGATGATAAATCCTGCCTATTATTTAATTTAAACTGGTCAGTTATTACCGAAGCGCCAAAAAAAATAATAAGTGATGAAGAAAAATAAAACATCAATATGCCGAAAACTGTACACTAGCTATCTTTGCATGTTGTATATTCAATGGGCTTAATTTAATTAAGCCCATTGATATTATCCGAGACTTGCCACTTTTTGTTTAAGAGACAATTCAAGCCCCTCACGGAAACGCACCTGTATCATTTTTCTTGCATCTGATAAAGACTTATCAGCTTCACGGAAAGAAGATATTTCTTCCTCAAGAATATTAATCAGATCATCAACATTACATGATGGATATTTACTAATCATATAAACTAAATAATAAATTTTTTGCTCCATAAAAACAACATCTGGTCTGTTGTAATATGCAGCAATTGATGCTTTATATTTATTAACAATTTCAAGTGATTCAGAGATATCAAAACCATTTAAGAAAAGGTCATCATAGTATTTACTAAAAATGTATTGTTTATGATTTGAAGATTTATCCGGCTCTCCTTTTTTAATTGCTAACAAAAGCTGACCAAATTTCTCCATTGTGATTTGATAATCATAATTTTTATCACTGTCGCCTATATCACCACTTTTCCTAGAATATAAAATATCATAATTAGATAAATAATTTTCAATATCTATTTGTTCTGAGCTTAAAGATTTTAGATCGGCTGTCGATATTGAGTTTTGGCTATTTGTATACTCTGCAATCTTATTTATTGTATTATCATTGCCACTAGATGAGAAAATCCTCACGAGAATTTCACATTCATTCAGAATATCAGATATATTCTTTTCCGACTCTTTATTAAAGTCATGTATAGTTCGTAAAGTTTGCCCGCCATTCAAAACCTGAAAATCATTTATCCTCATCTTTTGTTTTCTATTACCATTGATACCTTCAGAATGAATTTCTTTAGCTACCATTGTAATTCCATTATTATACATAAATAACTTTGATGGACTATTACTTAGCGTTTTCTTTATGTTTACATTATATTTTGAGTTCATGACAAAACCACGAACATTATCAAATAAAACACCATAATCCAATTCGGTTTTTGATAAAGGATTTATATCTTCAATATTATAATCATCTCTTAAAGAAGAGTTTTTAGAAGTAATTCTTATTAATTCACTGGCTTTCATTCTGACTATATAAGATTTTGAAGATGACAGCTCATGTTCAACATAGGGCATAATACAATTAGAATCGAACAGTATTGATGCACATATTGGTTCTGGCCTTAAAGACATCATATCTGAAATATAATCCAATGATATTGACTTCACTTCAAGATCATATATATCTCTTAATCTATCCAAGTGAGGATCGTTTAACCGTATGTTATTACTCTCATTACTTACCGAATAAAAAGTTATTTTCCATATATTATTTCCATTTAATAATTCTATAATTCTTTCTAACGAATCCCTCACCTTTCCATTAACACCAGATAAATTTTCAGTTTCAATTGCGTTAAAATATTTTGAGCTTATAAAAGGATCATTAATAGCTTGCGTAGATGTTGTGCTAAACTTTTCTCTATATTTAAAGTTAAAAAGATTTATCTCTTGATTTTCGTCATCAAACAGGACAGCATCAATGCCAAGATCATCATGCCCCACGCCATAAACAATGTCATTGAAATCAGAATCTATAATACATTGTGAAAGATCAACGATATCTTTTCCTCTGCCAAAAGATTCTAAAATAAAAAGATAAAATCCAATCCTACGCTTATCAATTAATTTTTCCTCTGGTAATATTTTTTTAATAGGAATCGTTTTCGTAAGAAGATTATAATACTTCTCACACTTAACATTCAAGTTCTTGAACGTATTCAGCCCTGCCATCTTGACCACCTTTACTCTTGAATAAGTGAGTTAACTATACACCTAAAATCAAGAATAACAAATAATATAAAAATGGGCATTCCAGTTTAATAGTAGAAAAATAAAATTTTAATTATTAATAACATATCCCAGAAGTTTAGTTGAAAAAAGGTGGCAGTCAAATGCACGATAGCAGAGCTTCTGACGTCAATTAAATATCCAATATACTTATCGAATCAATCCATGATCCATTTTTATCACCTTCCATGCCATATTTCTATTATTATGGGTGTTAAACGTCCTGTCGCCAATATCATAAATGATACCTGTAATATTAACTTTCTGTCCTTTCCTGATTTTCAGGATATCGTCATCCTGCCCTGAATAGTAAGTCAACAGAACAGCACCACCGCAGTAGTTGGTATCAGCCGTCTGGAAGATAATAGCGTAGGTTTTATGGTCTCGCTGCGCACCAAGATACTTCATTGTGTCGTAGGCTTCCTGTGCTTCCAGAATAGTGGCATTGCTGATGCTGACTTTCTTACCAATCCAATTCTTCTTTCCGGCCATAGCGTTGGCTTCATAATCACGGCAAATAGCGCCTAAACCGTTAACCGTGTTCACAGGAAGATTATCCGAGGCCAGAGTTGTTCTCTTGCTATTTGAAGGACTTAAAGCCCCACTCAGAGAAGATAAGGAAGCGTTGATCGTCTCCCCTACTTTCCCGGTAGCGTCAGACAATTGTTGACAACCTGCGAGCGTAAAAGTGGCAGATGCCAATAAAGCCGTGATCGTTTTATTCATTTTAAAAAACCTGTACAGGATTATAAAAAAACTCACTGACCTGGGTTTGCTATTCAGAACAGTGAGTGGTGGTGTTTTTCCCTGATGTGGCAAAGCCATTAACGTGCGGTCGGACGAACCCAACTGACTTTATCTTTGGTTTTAAATTTCAGAATCAGTAAGGGGCCAAGCATTAACGCGAGTAAAGTAATCACCATTACCGGCGTGGACTTGGTGAGGTAGGCCATAATAAATCCCGCAGGAATGCCAACTAACGTTCCAACGGCTACAAGTCCCTTCATGGTCTGCTGGCTAACATAGCCTTTTACTCTCTCAGCACCACATCCCCTGCACACTGACACATGCTCCTGAACTTCTGTACCGCAAAATGGACATTCTGACATGCTCTTTTCCTCGACAGATTAACTCTAAGTAATTGATATAATTGATCTGAACAAAGAGCCTGTCATATCGTTTTTATCGATCAAATCCATAACAAGTGATAGCTGATAGCTATCAAAATAAATATATCGATCGATTTAGACAATTAATCACCGATCGATAAAGAATTATTAATCGTTAGAAGCTATCAATAATTATATATTGATCGATTTTACAGATCGATAAGTTAATGAAACGCGAGATTAACTGACTGATTTGGCACTTCGAAAGCAGGCATCTGCTGGACCAGCCTGTTTCTGAACCGGTACTTGTCTCATAACACGTACCATTCGTCAGCGGTGGACTGATTGAAGCTGTGAGGGGATCGCCACAGGCGCACTTGTGGTGACTACTATCGGTGCGTCCTGTCTCGACATTGGTGTGCTGTTTGTCGGAGCCAGTATGGCGGTGGGATATTTTACTGGCGAACTGGCAACCAAGACCAGGGACAGCATTGCGGATGTCGGGTCGCCAGTATGGAGAAGGAAGGCGTTATTGCCACCTGCTCTCATAACGTGTTCATTAATGGCAGACCCGCCGCCCTTGCTACCGGCAGCATGGTGGAATGCGCCAAAGATGCTGGCTCACAGCGGCTACTTACGTATGTTTATTAACCGCTTGCCAGATGCCCATAAATGGCAAGTTTAGCGATGTTAGATGCGGCTATTTAGCTTTTACTGCTTATCATCTTAGTTTGCTTCGATTCCGATAAAATATAGGATTTAACAAATGACAGACGATCACCATTGAACATAAAATCAGGATTAATGAAGTAATAGTTCTGAATCATAGTTTCAGCGATGAAACTCTTTTCCACAAGTTCTTTCATACCTTTAAAATAAGTTGTTCTGGATATTTTAACAATCGTTTTATCTACAATATCATACGACATTAAAATTGTGTCGGTGTCCTTCTGCTCCTGCATTGCTCTGTACAGTATTTCGAAGACCTTTGTTCCTGCCGAAGATAACTCAGTAATCGCTCTGACGCCATTAACATAGAGTTTTAAAAACTGCGTTTTATCCACTTCCTGATATTGGAAAAAACCAGCACCGCCTAAACATTCTCCTGTGTTCTCATTGACAACCATAAGTCTGTCTTTCCCTGTTGATATTCTTTTTACCCCTCCTTTTGTATTGTTGCTCGCTGACATTATAAATGGGTTTTTCACATGGCGCTGCAATCCTCTTCTTGATTTATTCGTTATCTCCTGTGTCATTTTATCTTCCTTTTTATTATTGTTATTAGTTTTTAATTAACACATTAACTTCATTAGTCAATACTTAAAGTACTTTTATTTTTAAATAAATAGTATTTCAAGTATCAAAGACTGACACTTGAAGTATCAAAATATTATTTAAAAATGAACTTACAGAGTTTAAATGAGAATAATAATCGATTATAGTCCCCAAACCGCGGACTTTAAGTCCCCGGATCGCGAACTTTGTTTCAAGCTATATCTGGTCTGAGGGCAGTTTCCTTCTTCATTATTAATATATAGCGAAGCGTCAGATGACCGTCATTGTTTTTTATGAGTTAAAAATACCTTATGATCTTCGTTCATTTTATGTAACCCTGCACGGATTTTATTTCGCGTCATTAGCTTTCATTTTTTAGTTAAAGAACCTACGCAACTTTTAGGTTGCGTCATTGGGTTCAAAGGATTTGATCATAATTCTTCTTTAACTAAAAAATACATAGTCCCTGACTCATGCTTCTTTGCCCTTTAAGGGGGCAACCAGCAGGTCAGGACGTAGCTGCGATCCTTTCTTCTTAGCTTTGAAGGCCATATCGAGCAAGCCCTCGATATGGTTACTATCTTAGTTTTTTCATACAGCACATTCGCCTGCTCATATGCTGCTTTAAAATTAAAACCTTTGATAAGGAAGCTGTCTTGATTTCGCGGTTCGCTCAATCGCTATGCGCTCACGCGCACTGATGGCTTAAATGGAATTGGTTTCAAAATGAGATCAGTTTCTTCGGGGCGTGAAGATTTTTCTTCGTTTTTGTATTTAAAATGAAGTAAATCACTTCATCAGGTGAGGAAAACCGTTCTGAAAATTTAATTTAAAGGGCGAGAGCCAGCGAAACATTCGTCAGAACTTTTGCAAGGGTTTTAGAGATTGAGCGCATTAGCGAAATCAAGACCAGCCATTTACCCAAGTTTTTTTATTTTTGCGTAGTGCGAGTAAGCGAGCATAAAGCTCAGAAAAACGTTACCAATAGCAATTAGCCCATACAGGCATTGCTGGTTGCCTCTCAAAGGCAAAGAAGCAAATGCTCTGTTATTGTATTTGTGACTAAATTAAAGAAGGTCTTTTACTCCCATCAACCCCAATGGCACAACCTAATGTTGTGCAGGGGTTTAATAACACAACTAAGAAAAATGTTTTTCCTTAATGAAAACTGGTAGTACGCCCAGTTTAAGTAAACTTACTCTACTATTGGTTTTAAAATAGTTATCGAAAACGATAACTTTAATTCTGTTGCGGTATTGTATCGTCAACTGGACACCTGTCCACTTTTACTAAACTTTTTCAATTCGAAACCCTTTCGGGGCGATATTAAGATCGCACAAGGTTTCTGTTGTCCTCTTAGATCTTATATTTCTTATACTTCTTAATAGAAAAATAACCATATAAAACAATGTATAAAAAAGTCATTTTCTTCATGTTTGTTGATTTTCCTTCGGGTTTGTAGATCTTTCTTCGGGTTTGTTCTTTTTCTCTTCGGGTTTGTTGTATTTTACTTCAATATTTAAAATAGAAATGAAGAAAACACTTCAAAATATATTTGACATTATGAAAATCATAGTTATATATGTCTATTATAATAATAAAAAAAGGAACCATAATGAATAATAACACCTATGATAAGAATCCATTTATTTTGCACAACGGCATTGAGATCCTGACGAAAGATAGAAGAAGAACAGTGGCCCGTGGAGAAAAATTTGCATCACCAGAGGGAGAACGATACGAAAGTGTCATTCACTCTATACAGGAAGTTGATAAAGAGAAGTTCGTTAAGCTTTTCATTTCCAAAATCCGTGTTCTCTTTGATCTGTCCCTGACAGGTAATAAGCTATTTTACATATTTCTCTTTTCCATTTCTGACACGATTGGTAAAGACCAGGTTTATATGAATTTTGAAACAGCAAAAGATATAGCAAGTCAGTGTGATTTCAACTTATCCAATCCTGTATTTTATCGAGGAATAAAAGAGCTTATAGATAAGCAGATCATAGCACCAAGCAAATCCAAGTACATTTACTATATCAATCCTGCGGTGGTATTTAATGGTGACAGAGCCAGATTTATCGAAGAAATAAAAATAAAAAATGGAGATAAAAATGCTAAAAAAAGAAATAAACGAAATACTAAACATTCATACCGACGAAGACGGTATAGCCAACGTCATAACAAAATCACTTATTCGTTATTACTCCGTTAATGGCTACCACTATGACCAGTTCCAAGATAATTATCTGAACTACCTGAGAATGATTTTCTCCGGTCGTCGGTTTCACTTTTTAGATAAAGAAAAACTACTGTCATGTAAAGACCAGATCCTTAGCACTGTTATGGTAGCCGTTCGAGAAGACCTCAGAGGCAAAACCGGAACGGAGGAGCTTTACCTGTCCAGTATGTGGCAACCAGCGGCACTGGAAGCGGTTCTGGTTGAGCTTTTTGATAATAGGCAGATTCTAAGTATAATCAGCCGCTAATTAATAAATTAGTTATGCGTTGCAAACTAGCTATCCGCATTGATAGTAAAGAGTAAACCAAACTTCTTGTCCATTATAAAATTTTAATTGCATCTAAATATAAAAACTCTCATCTAATTTTTGTTTCTCGCTTAACTACGCGAGGTGAGTGCTTTTCCTTGTGAGTTTTACCGAAGCCAAACATCATAACACAGACAAGGAAAGTTATAAATATAACAGACATATGCATTAGAATATTTATCCATTCGTCCAAAAGTAATGCAAGTGGGTGTAAAGACTTACAAGTAGAAAATGCAATCAAAATAAGCCATGAAAAGACAATAAAGGCAGCAACCCACTGATTTATTTTTGACACAGATACAGGTAGGCACAGATACAGGTAGGGGGCCTGTTATGAATTTGTCAGCGTAATTTTCAAACTCTGGTCTTTCTAATAAGGTCTTATATAATGGACCAGTTATTTGATCCTCTAATAAATCCAGATGATTCTCCCAATTCTCTTGCCAATATTTGCTTCCACGACTTGAAAGAAACCATGCAAAAGTAAATACAAAGCCAGCACATGAGACTATAAGAGATAGGAAAAACTTTCCAGGAATTTTTTCAGATGCAAGTATGGAAAAATAGCCTGCAAAAGCTACGGCTATTAACGCCCAGAAATATGCCGCTCTTTTCCAATAAAGCTCAATCTCAAACTTTCTAATATCTGAAACCTGATCGAATGCAGCTTTCAGTTTTCTAGAATCTTTATTCTTTACCTCAAATCTTAAATCGTATTCATCTTGGTCCATAGTGTAAAACCTCTTTAATCACATTTTCCACTCAATTTTAACAATGCATTTCTATTTTCGGAACCATGACTTTACTACGTAAAGATATTTATATCTTAGCTCGCTCTCCGGAAATCAAGCAACAGATCCTCAACACAAATCCCATCCTTTTCAATCTGCTCAAGGATTTTCTTCATTTTGACCTGCCATGCAACCTCTTCGCCGATCTCTGTATAGTGCTCAGTACGCCGTGCATCCACTCTTTTTGGTATAGAAACCGTGAGAAAGCCCGTTTCCGGGCCATTCAAAACTATTGCCTAGC
>DWRH01000157.1:0-11894 GCA_022318365.1 Anthoptus insignis
AGGAAACAAATAGAAAAGGGGAAGATGAAGAGAGAGAGAGAGAGACAAGATAGGAAGAGGAAAAAAAGGGAAACACCTCAAATCTTAATTTAACTTGACACAGTACGTCGTCGTTGAAGCATCATAAAGCAAGACCACGTGAAGAAAGTTTGCTTTTTAAATATCCATGTTCAGTTTCAAACGTTTCACGTGAATGCTTTATGATTATGACGGATCCGGCGTTGCCCTTCTTTTTCCTCTGTTTTAGATTAACGATAATACCAATAAAAGATGAAAGTATTCACGTGCATTGTGTTTGGTAGTTCATCTGAACGATTCGTCATAAAACACGATTAGTCTTCGTGTGAACAAGATCTTACTCGTCGCTTGTCTCCATTCCTTGTGAACGCATTGTGAATGGGAATATTAGCTGCCGCCGCCTATTAGGGTTGGGACGCACCGAGTGCAATTAAAATAAGAATTATTTTGTATGAAATCACAAAATAGTAAATTAAAAAATATAAATTTTTGCCAAATTATTCCTTATAGCTGGAATTATGTACCAACTCGACTTTCCAAAGAACATGCTGTATATTAGTATAGTCGAAGAGCGACTCACCTCTCAAGCTCCAGCGTGACAATACTCCCGCTCTGCTTGAGCGCATCAACCGCGCGCTGGTTGGATTTGCCGGCGAGCGACACGCCGTCCACCGCCACGATGCGGTCGTTGACGCGCACGCGCCCGCTGAGCGCCGCCGCGCTGCCCGCCGTCACCGACTTCACGAATATACCGGACAGCTCCTCCTTCTCGCACACGTAGCCTGCGGAAAATTTGATTTGAGATTGATGGAATTGATGTCTTTGATCTAGAAGGATTTGATGTCTCGTCAAAAAATCGTGGTCACACTAATTTATAGAATGTAAAAAAATATATACATATAGGGTAAAATAAATATTACACATATTATATAATAATAATAATAATAACCCCCCCGGGGGATCACCTTGCCGTGGTGGGGGGGCTTAGAGGAAAGAAATACATTGCACATAACGCAATTCCCACTATGTTGTACATTACATCTTTACAACTCTTTCCTTAACCAACGATCCCAACAAAAAGCTCCTCATAAAGCTAACTCTACGTCGGGCAAGAACATCGTATACCACGCGAGGAGGAGACATTGGCAGCATTTAGCTAAATACTTTCCAATGGCTAACAGAGCAATAGTGTCTTCATAACAACGATGCGATTAAGAAGTAACAAGGTACTACCCCAGGCGGGTACCAGAAATGGAGAATCCCGCCCCGGGCCATCAGGCACGGGCAGCCCTGCGTACTCTGGGGAGGGCACCGTATCGTTGCCGCTTGCCCAGTCCACGAATGTTGCAAGCAGTGAAAATATTCATTCTTCATCAGTTTTATCACACATTTCATCAGCAAATAGTATAACAATACCACCCAACTCGTCACCATCTTCATTTGTGAACCCATCCACATCTCATTCAACAACTTTAAAGCCAATGCCGGTAGATGTTGAACAAGAGGCGAGAGCCAATGACCTTGTTCCCACTGTCGGCACCACACTGAAACCAGCTACTACTAAGGCTGGTAAAACCCGTGTGCGCATGAAATGGGACAAAGAAATAAACATATTCATAATGCGCACATATTATCTGGTAACTAAATTAGAAACGGACTTTACTACATACAGACAGCAAATGCATGAAAAATTCATACAAAAATATGAAAATACAGAAGTTTCAGAACAAAGATTATCCGACCAGAGAAGAGTCATAGTAAAAAGTAAACGTCTATCCGATGAAGAACTAAAGAAAATTAGGGAGGAAGTGGAGGTAGAAATAAAGAATGAAGACTTAAACCTTACTCAACATTCAGTATCTCATTCACACCAAAAAATACATACGTCACAATTTATCAGCACTAAATCTCAAAGCAGAAAGACTAAAACAACCCCTGCACAATTAGATAACAGCATAAGAGATAAGGTGCCTCTCAATTTATATTCACAACAGGAAAATATTGAAATTATAACTAGTGAAAATAACCAGATAGTACAAGAATTACGTGAAAGATTGGATGAAAATTTAAACAAGTATAAAAAGACTGATCTGATAGTTAGACCAATATTACCTAAGATTAGACCGAATAAACAAGTCACATATTTAATTAGAGAGTTTAATGCACACATTTTACCTGCCAAATTAAAAATCCTAGAAAATATCACTGATACACATACATTAATATACTGTACAGCACTTACAATTATAGAATATTTAAATATTAAAACATACAATAAGGTTAACACATACAAAAATAAACCGAAACCAAAATGGCAAAGAAGAATAGAAAAAGATATTGAAGAATTGCGTAAGGATATCGGTAGACTGACCCAGTATAAGCTTGGAAATAAGTCAAAAAAGCTTTTTAAAAAAGTAAATATAATTTTAAATAAAACGAAGCAACATAGTACACATGAACAACTTAACCATAAAATTTGTGAACATTTAGACACACTGAAACAGAAATTGGCCTTGAAAAGCCATAGACTAGCTAGATATAATAAATCTAATAACAGAAAAGAAAACAATAAACTATTTGTGACAGCTGAAAAACAGTTTTACAGGGGATTGAAAAAAGTCAACAACGACGTTATAAATCCACCTTGTAGAGACTCATTAAAAGAATTTTGGTCAGGTATATGGAATAATAGTACAGAACACAATAAAAACGCTGAATGGATTAATACAGAACTACACCGAGCTAACATAATACAAGACATGAATTTTGAAGATGTAAGTGAGGCAGAACTACAATGCGTAATAAATAAAAGTCATAATTGGAAGGCCGCTGGAGAAGATGGGATCCACAATTACTGGTTAAAGAAACTCATTGTGTTACATAAAATATTAGCTAAACAAATTAACGACATATTAATAGGTAAAAGCTACATGCCTGAATTTTTAACAAAAGGTAAAACATTTTTACTTCCTAAAAGTAATAAAACACTAGATCCTTCCCAATACAGGCCCATAACATGCCTCCCTACCTTGTATAAGATTATTACGTCCATAATAGCCAATAGAATTTATAAACATATAGAAGAGTACAATATTCTAACAGAAGAGCAAAAAGGATGCAGAAGATATCACTTAGGTTGTAAAGAACAACTAATAATTGACTCCACCCTATTAAAATATGTACAAAAAAACAAAAAGGACCTTTATGTAACCTACATAGATTATCAGAAGGCATTTGACAGTGTCCCACATTCTTGGCTTATTCAAGTTCTCGAGATTTATAAAATTAACACAAACTTAATAAATTTTTTAAAACACACCATGTCTAGCTGGAAAACTACTTTGTATCTACATACTACTAAAAATCTATTAAATATAGGGGAGTTAGATGTCAAAAGGGGAATTTTCCAAGGAGATTCCCTTAGCCCTCTGTGGTTTTGTTTAGCACTTAATCCATTATCACGAGAATTAAATAGTTCGAAATTCGGGTTTAACTTAAAAAACAATAGAATGACCTTATGTCAACTTACTCACTTGTTGTACATGGACGATTTAAAACTTTACTCTAATACAAACACAAACATGAATAAATTACTAGACTTAACGATTAGATTTACAGAGGATATAAAAATGGAGCTCGGACTTGATAAGTGTCGCAAATTAAATATTAAGAGAGGAACAGTAACAGAAGGAAATTACAAAATAAATGAAGAATGCCAAATAAATGCTATGGATACTCAAGAAATCTACAAATATTTAGGATATAGCCAATCACAATTATTAGAACACACGAAAATTAAGGAAAACTTAAAAAAAGAATACACTAATAGACTTATTTCTTTATGTAAACGACAGCTAAGTAGTAAAAATTTGTTCAAAGCAATAAACACATATGCAATTCCGGTTCTTACATATTCATTTGGCGTAATAAAATGGACAAAAAGTGACTTATATAGACTAGAAATAAAAACCCGTACTACACTAACACAATTTAGGTACCACCATCCAAAATCCGCTATAGAGCGCATTAACTTACCAAGAAAAGAAGGAGGAAGAGGACTTATAGATATTTCGCAATTACACCATAGGCAAATTAATTCCATGAGGGCATTTTTTGACAAAAAGAAAGAAAGTAGTGTAATACATAAAACTATAATGGAAATAGATAATAAATTCACACCCTTAAACTTAAGCAATGAAAATTTTGAGATTATAGACCAAAAAAAGCGTAAACAAGAGAAGCACACTACATGGAGATGTAAAGAACTACATGGTAGACACAAAAAAGACATAGAACAAGTGAACATTGATGAAGAAGCGTCGAACAAATGGCTAGAAAAAGCAGATCTGTTTCCAGAAACAGAGGGTTTTATCATGGCAATACAGGATCAAGTAATAGCAACAAAAAATTATAGGAGATATATACTAAAAGATAACTCCCTAAATAATGATTTATGTAGAAAATGCTCGAATAAACCAGAAACTATACAACATATTACCGGTGCTTGTATTAAATTATCACAAAACGATTACACACATAGACACAATCAGGTTGTTAACATTATACATCAAAAATTAGTATTAAAATATAAACTATCAAAAGACCCTCATACACCTTATTATAAGTATATCCCACCTCCAGTAATAGAGAACACTACTCATAAAATTTACTATGATCGGACAATTCTCACAGATCACACTATATATAGCAATAGACCAGACATCACATTTATAGATAAATGCAATAAAGAAGTATTTATAATAGACATCGCAGTACCCAACACTAATAATTTGCAATCAACAATAGCAGAGAAGATAAGAAAATACACGGAACTTCAAGAAGAAATCAGAAGGGTTTGGAAAATGAATAAAGTAATAATAGTCCCCATTGTCATATCTACTACTGGTGTAATTCCGGAACAATTGTCTCAAAGTTTAAAATTGTTAGATTTCCCAAAAATTACATATATTACTCTACAAAAAGCCGCTATACTAAACACGTGTCGTATAGTTCGCAAGTTTCTTTAACTTGATACTGACAATTAGTACTGCTCTACAATATATAAAATAGTTAAAAAAAACTCCTCCAGTTTATACGGAGAATATTGAATGAAAAAAAGAAATAATAATAAACATCTCAGGACAACTCATACACGTCCATTATTATATTATATATCCAAAATAGTAGGAGATTCATAGGTAAAAGAAAAGCTCATATATATGCTTATCTTCGTAAAAAATATTTATATACAACATTTAGATTTACAAAAGCTGGTTCCAGGTGAAAATAAATAACAGAATTTTTGTCGTCGCAAAGTTTGATTCATAAAATCTGCTTGTTTCGCAAAACATCATTGTTTCCATCCAACTTCAAAATGAAATTCCTATAGCCGTAAATTATTTTTCCGAACCGCATTCCCACGGGAAGCTCGCGATCTACTTTGTAACACAATAGAGGAATATTGGGGAATATTCCTCACTCGCAGTTTGACACTTGCGATATTTATGGGAAAATGCGTTTAAATTTCGAAAAAAAATTACGATATTTTATTTTTATCGTGGTAAGTAATTACGCAGTGAAGTTTGTTTGCGGTCAGTTATTTAAGCTGATTTTATTGTACTTCTTGTAATTGTAATTTAACGTGTTCAGTTATAGACTAGAATTATAAATGAGAATTTGGTCCAAACGCACTATTCAACCCATTTTAAAAGTAGATAGATTTTCGATTCGAATGAATTTGTGTTCGTTACTTTATAACTTTTAATAGTAAATGTACCAATTTTGGTATTTTTATTTGAAAGGTGTTGATAAGGCGACATTGATTCCTCTTCCCCCCGGACCTCTGTACAGAGCTGACGTGCCTAAAACTGCTATAACAAAATTATTTAATTTTTAAAATACTAAAAAGTCTCGCATAAATTCAAAAACAAATAATAGGAGCGCATACAACAAGGGAAGTAAGCAGACATTCCTCTACAGTCATCAAATTTCTCGGGTGAGTGTCTGAGACAATACTAATACTATAAAATTGTAAATTGGGAAGTGATCAAGCTTATATTTGTGCTTGAGTGGAAATATAGCTGTCCTTGTTGTGCCTCTCAAAAATTAAAGCACAAATAAGATCGTAATAAACTTCATACCTCAATTTGATGAGAGGTCAACACATACTGGACATTAAGGCACTTTGTATTAATCCCTCGATAACTACAAATCTATTGAGACCTGTGAGTTCAAGATATACTGGACGGAAAGGTACCTTGTACTAATCTCTCGATTGCTACAATTTTAATGAGATCCGTTACTGATAACGAACACAACTGCATGAAGGTATTCAAGAAATAATAAGTTTCCTATTCCTGATTACTCCTGAGAGCCTAGTACTTGCTGGAAGAATTTTATTGCCAAATATTTAAAATCTCGGAAGGCGAAGAGAAATAATAAAAACATTTATTTATCTCGGACCTCACGACACTGGCTTGCATGTTTTGCTACCCTAGTAACAAGATCACACAATAGCTTACAAGAAATTTTAATAATTCACAGACAAGTAAATTCCTCACACAAATATATAATTAGATAATTATAAATATAGCTTTCTTTGTTGCTTTTATAAATAATTATGGATACCAATCTAATGGACAAATCTTGCTCAGAATCAGATTTAAATCGCTTAGACACAGCCATACCAAATTTCCCTCTTACTACTACTACAAGAAGAAAGAAAAAAGATGAAACATTTGATATCAAAACTTTTATTACTAATCTTATGATTGAGCAACAAAAAGAAATAAAAAAGATAAGTTTGGTGTTATCTGAGATTCAGCAAACCAACACCAAGATTGAGAGCTCTATGGTTTATTTGTCGGCGCAAAATGACGAATTCAAAACAAGGATTGAGCAACTTGAAAAACAGGCGGAAAAGGACAGGACTCATATATCAATATTAGAGAGTAAACTTGAAGACATGGAGGCGTCAAATAGAAAATCCAACTTTCAAATAAAAAATGTGCAAAAGAAAAAGGAAGAGACCAAAGAGGATTTACTAGAAATGGTAATGTGTCTGTCAAACAATGTTGACTGCAAATTGGAGAAGAAAGACATAAAGGATGTGTATAGAGTAACTAGTAAGAAGGAAGGTCAACCAAACACTCCAATTATAGTTGAAACAACGTCAACACTCTTAAAGACGGATTTCTTAAACATGTGCAAGTCGTTCAACACAAGACATAAGTATAAACTGACTGCCAAGCATGTAGGACTTCGTGTTAACACCGATGCTCCTATCTTTATCTCGGAACATCTTACTCCTAAAGGCTCTCGGCTTCACTTTCTAGCACGAGACCTAGTAAAGACTAAGAAGTTTAAATTTTGCTGGACATCTTATGGAAAAGTTTTTTTGAGAAAGGACGAAAATTCTCCTAAGATACTTATTAAGAGTGAAGCTCAAATCCATCAGCTGGTGTCATCCTGACTATATACTGCATGGCACTTAATTAAGTTCTGGCTTTCCAAATTCCTGGGAAATATCAGAGCTATAGTACATATTTCTTTGTCAAAATTACAACTTATCCACACAATAATAAATCACAAACACACACGTCATCACACAACAACATACACATATTTTACACAGAACACAACCCTAATTTTCACTGCAGTACTACAATTTAGAACGGTTAGCATCTATTCTATTTTAAAATATCTTTCTTTTCAGTCCCTTAGCTATAAATTATACAAATGTAATTCTAACTGCACCTTCAGCATTAATTTTTACCTTAAATATGGATAGTTTGCTCTCAAACGTAACTGAAATAGATAATACAACTACTGCTGTAACATTACATTGCGACATTGAAGACTTATGTAAATGTATTTCTGTTCAGAAAAATGATTTAAAAATATTTTGCCAAAATATCAGAAGTATTTACAGTAATTTTGATGATCTCCAAGTGTCGTTAGCCAGTTTAAAATTCTTTCCTGATATCTTGATACTAACCGAGTGTCACCTGTCTCAGAATAAACCCATACCTACGCTGCCTAATTACTTAGCGTACCAAACCACTTACCATTTAAATAAGAATGACGGTGTAATAGTTTATGTTACAAATAAGATTGCCTCGAAAGTAAAAGAAATTAGACTAACTCATGCTTCTGCCTTAGAAATCAAAGTTAACAATACGATAATAGTGGGAATATACAGATCCCCTTCCAATACGAATGCAGATTTATTTATTAATTCACTAAATTCCTACTTGGAGTCAATTAAATCAACTAGTAACATAATTGTTACTGGAGATATTAATATAAATCTTATACCATCATCTACCGAACACACTTGTGAACGTAACAATAGACAAAATTATGTCACCATGTTATCTACTCATGGTTTAGTGACAGGTCACACTATACCCACTAGACAAAATAGTTGTCTAGACCATTTTATGTTAAAGGTTAACCCAGGGAAATCGTCAGCCCATATCGCGGTTCTAAAAACTTCAATAACTGACCATTCCTCACTATTTCTAAAATTATCAAAACTTAAAACTATAATCAAATGCCAAAAAACAAAAACTTTGGTCGATTTTGATTCAGCAGTTAAGTCACTTATAGATAAAAATTTAGCAACATTGTTACTATCGAACGACCCCAATTTTGTGGCAGAACAAATTATTTATAAAATTCAGCAAACATTACAAGAAAATACTAGTCACAAACATATTGCAAAAAATAGAAGGAATCTTAAACCATGGATAACCCCAGGCATATTAAAATGTATTCGAAATCGAAACAAAATGCAAAGAAAAGTGAAACAGGATCCGTATAATGAAATTCTTAAAATCAGTTATAAAAGGTACCGTAATTTCTGTAATCAATTAATTAAAAAACTTAGACGCAAATATGAAAGAGAACAGCTTGCTAAATCTACTAGTAATAATAAACGGCTTTGGGATAACATTAAAAGTATAACTTATATGAAAAATACTAAGACTGAGAGCGCTAATCTTCTAAACCTAAAATCATCACATAATTTAACTGTTAACTATATTAACGAATATTTTATAAACGTAGGTACAAACCTTGCTCAAAATATTATGTTCGATCGTGACAATAATACTATAGAAGTTGGTCTTACACATAATAACTTATTTTCTTTTGCCCTTTTGGATACAGATGAACAAGAAGTGCAATTTTATGTTCAAAACTTAAAATCTAATAGTGCACCCGGTTGGGATGGTATTCCGGCATCTTTTCTTAAGCTAGCTCAACACGAAATTGTACCTATCATTACTCATTTAGCAAATCTGTGCTTTAGGACAGGTATCTTTCCGAACTGTCTTAAAAAGTCTATTGTCACACCTGTTCACAAGAGTGGAGATAGAGATGATGTCTGCAACTATCGACCTATATCAGTACTACCTTGTATATCAAAAATTTTGGAAAAATTGCTTAATAAACGTTTACTTAAATACCTTGACAAATTTCAACTAATATCTAAGTCACAATATGGGTTTCAGCAAGGCAAATCCACTGAAGATGCAGTAACAGCTATAACCTCTCTTATCACTGAACAACTCGATCAAGGAAAGAAATGCATCACAGTTTTCCTTGACTTGAAAAAAGCATTCGATACAGTTTCTATCCCTACTCTTGTGGACAAATTGAATAGGTTGGGAATAAGAGGTACGCCCCTAAAACTTTTGAAAAGTTATCTGACTGAACGAACGCAAAAAACCAAAGTTGACCAAACTGTTAGTGGTGAGTTAAAAGTAACCTATGGCGTTCCTCAAGGTAGTGTTCTAGGGCCTACTTTATTCCTAATTTATATCAATGAATTATGTGAAATAAAGACAAATGGAGCTAACATTTTCTCTTATGCTGACGACACAGCAATTGTTTTTAGTGGAGATGACTGGGAAGTTGTACGTAAAGATACCGAATCAGGTTTAACTAAAATTGCTTCTTGGCTAAGGAATAATCTCCTTACACTAAACATACAGAAAACGAATTACATCTGTTTTTCACTTACTAACAAAACTCAACCTAAACGTGATTTTATCATAAGAATTCATCACTGTAACAACCCCATAAACTCTAATTGTACATGTATTTCTATCGATAAGGTTGAGAAAATAAAATACCTTGGTGTTATTTTGGACCAAAGACTATCTTGGCAGCAACATGTAGACGTGGTTGGTGACCGCATAAGAAAATTAATTTGGATTTTTAAATTATTACGACATGTTGCCCCCGCCAATCTTCTAACACGTATATACAAAGCTCTTGCTCAACCAATCTTAACCTATTGCATTCCTATCTGGGGTGGTGCATCTAAAACAAAATTTATGGATTTAGAAAGATCTCAACGTGCCTTACTAAAAACTATGCTTTTTAAACCATACCGTTTCCCTACAGAAGAACTGTATAAATCATGCAATATTTTATCTGTCAGAAAACTGTTTATTCTAAATTCTATACTAAAATTACATCAAAAAACACAATATGATACTTCGGTCATGACTAATAGACGAACCCTTACGGCAATTCCCATAAAAAGAGTGAGAACAACTTTTGCTAAACATCAGTTTGACGCTCAAAGTGTCACTCTTTATAATCAAATAAATAAAAAACTATTTATATATCCCAAAACAAAACATATTTGTAAAATACGTGTAACTGATTGGCTAAGGACAATATCCTATGATGAAACTGAAGCAATTCTGCAAAATATAGTACTGTAATTGTAAATTATTTGACACATACATCTTACAAAAACACACAAGCACACACACATGCACATGTACATATACCCACACGCACACACTCACGTTCATGCACACACGCACAAACACACAGGCACGCACGCACGCGCACACACACATACACACACACCACACACACACTATGCTTTTCTTTAATATTAGATTTTTTGTATAACTTATATTTTTATTTTATTTTATTTGGATTCAGGCTGTTCTTATTTTAAGCTACAAGCTAGAACAATGAATGAATATTCTGATAAGAATTATCTTTTTATAATAGGGTTTTGATAAGAAATGTATACTACATTTCAATCAATCTTACTGCAAACTGTCTTATTCCCATTCATTCACCATTTAACAAAACCAATGTCATCCACAGAGTTGGGAAGACCAATAAAACAAATTTAGATTAAAATACCACATTTTTTCACAAATGGAATGGAAAAAAATTAATACAGTCATATGATTCTAAGAAGTAAATAATGTATTTTATTTTATTGTTAATAATTATTGCATTTTAATGTGTATTCTGAAACTTAGCCGGAAAAAAGGGGGGGTGGGGTGTCATGACAATTTTATTGTCATTACAACCATATACCTAGCACAGAAGATTCCAATTTAGTTAGTCTCTCTTTCTTGTTAAATGGCAAAGGAACTTAACCAACCTAACTTTACATAGCTACAACACCCTTTAGGTGCTGTCTGCTGTAATGTCGTGCAATTCCTAAAAAATTCTTTTTTATTTTCCCTACTTTTTTCTTACTCCCGTCAACTGCCCCTCCCCTTTCAACTGTAAAAGCGAGTTAAGAATATCAATAGTTAACCTAGGAAGTTAGCTATATGGACTAAACGCCGTGTCTTATAAAAGTGAAATGTTTTTTTCGTTCACTGTTTCTGTTAAACTGATAATGATACATCCACAAACAGATTAAGGAAATCAAGGTGCCTCAATTCTAAACCCAACGATATTTGTCCTTAAATCAATGTTTCAGCGTAAAATTCCTACATTACGTACACAGAAAATTCCCTTATATATAAATAGATAGCATATAACTACACATGATATAATAATTACACAATAGCTTTCATTATAAGTTATATATAAAAATCCATAAT